>CAUYTI010081580.1:0-30896 GCA_963575145.1 Galago senegalensis | reverse complement strand
GCCAGGCCCAGAAGGACAATATAGCAGGACCCCAATTACACGAAGCATCTCACAAAGTCAAGTCCACAGAAAGAGAGAGGAGATTGGGGTGTGCAGGGGCAGGGTGGGGATGGAGAGCTGCTACTTGAGGGGTACAAGGTTTCAGTCGGGAAGGACGGACACTTTCTACGGAAGAGCTGCCCAGCACCATGTTACAGTTCACATTCCACCTTTAAATGTGTTGTGAGGAGGGTAGAGCTCAGGTTAAGTGTTCTTACCAAATTGAAAAAGAAAACACATACTACATAAAATAAAACATAAGAAACACTGATAAAACTTACCATGAAAGCATCAGGAGAATTATGGCTATATTGTTATTAGAACAAAATATTTTAAGGAAATCGATTTTATTGGAGAAGAAATGGACCTTGTATGTGCAGCATGTGTGACAGCAGGTCCTGAACAAGAGCACAGCAAACCCTAAACTGTGACGAGTGATGGTGACTCTGAGGCATAAATCTGAGGAAGCAGAGAGAGAATGACAGACCCACAATAGTTACGAGAATTAACACAGCGATGTCATTATCTGAATGGATAATGGAATTTACAACTACATTACAGCATAATCACCCCAGTAAATATCACTGACACCAACAGCCCATATCTGGAGAGAAGCTGCTTACTGAACACGCATTGCTGGAATCACTGAGTCATCCACCAAATCAGAGCAGGGCGGCGGTCCTTTACTGTCACACTGACTGTCACACTCCTTCTTTCTTCAGTGACCGAGGGTGGCTCCCTGTGTGTTATTCCTGTTCGTTTTCCCATCACATCCAGGACTGACGTGCACAGAGCTCAGACGCCACTGTCACTGCGGCTCAAAGGAAGACATGACTCACCCTGGCCTCCCATTCCAAGCTCCTGTTTCTTCCTGTTTCCTATGAGCACCAGTTGTATGAATGGAACACAGACCCCTTTACTCCTCATCCTTGGTGCTCCCCCACATGACAGTGAATGAAGACAGAACCCACCTGGTCACCCTTAGGACAAGCCCCAGCGTCATCCTGACCTCCAGGGACGCTGTCACCCTGGGTTCTCCCTCCTGAGCTTCTCTCAGTCCTTCCTCCTCCAGACCCCTGGGCTCAGCCCTCAGTCCCCCAAAACTCCCTCACCTGCTCTGCTGCCTCCAGGCTCCTTGCTGAACCTGACCAGGGACGTCTCCTAAAGTGTCACTCTCATCCCTCCGGTCTCCTGTTCACAGTCCCTAACAACCCACATGATGAGTGAGTCCATCCCCTCACTCGGACTCCTAAGGACCTCTGCAGTCTGGAGCAAATAAATGTCCCTCCATGACTTTGCCCTTCCACTCCATGTGCACACAGCCACTGTGGGTTAGGGCTCCTGCTTTACCCTCAACACATCACCAATATTAAATGTCTATTTTTGTCCTGAAATACTAAGTCTCTCTAATAATCTTGTGTGATAACTGTCTCTCATCAGGAGACAACTCTCCACTGAGACCCAGGGCACAGTCACTATGGAAGGGACAGAGTGGGGTGTAGCCCCTGGGTGCTGTGGACTGAGAGTGACCAGGCTCTCAGGTGACCCCGCTCACATGATTCCCCCCAAGAGACTATAGTCTGGACAGCAGGGAGCAGGGGCATTGTGGGTCTTGCCGGCGTCTGTACAGGGGCACCCCAGCTGCCCAACCCCAACACTCCCCAGAGCTGGGGCAGTGGAGCCTGCACTCACTGTGACAGTCTCAGCAGCTGCATCCTCCCTGGGTTGGGCAGAGTCTCCGGCTCACAGACCTGTGGAAGGTAACAGAAGCTCCTTCCTTCCTTGTCACTCCCATGGGGCAAACTGTGCATATCACTCATCAGACCCTCTGTCCAAAAACCAAGCTCAAATGTCAAATAGTCCTCAGGGTGGGGCAGAGACCTCCAGTCGGCAAAACAAATTAGTGTGAATGCCCCGCCTCCTTCTGAACAGTGAAGACAAAAGAGACCTTGGGCCTCTCAGCTCTGCTCTGGGGCGGCAGGAGTCTGTGTCCACCATGGCCTGGACTCCTCTCCTCCTCGTGCTCCTGTCCCATTGCACAGGTGAGGACAGGCT
Source organism: Galago senegalensis (assembly GCA_963575145.1). Taxonomy (NCBI): domain Eukaryota; kingdom Metazoa; phylum Chordata; class Mammalia; order Primates; family Galagidae; genus Galago; species Galago senegalensis. The sequence continues at coordinate 28,802 of CAUYTI010081580.1, read as the reverse complement.
TCAGGTGCCTGGGCTGGTACCAGCTCCTCTTAAACCTGGTCTGCGCCCCATCACCATGGGTGTCTGTGTTCGCAGGTTCCCTCTCCCAGCCTTTGCTGACTCAGCTGCCCTCCCAGTCTGCATCCCCGGGAGCATCAGCCAGACTCCCCTGCACCCTGAGAAGTGACCTCGATCTTGGTTACTATGTGATACGTTGGTTCCAGCAGAAGCCAGGGAGCCCTCCCTGGTATCTCCTGAGTTTCAAGTCAGACTCAGATAAGCACCAGGGCTCCGGTGTCCCCAGCCGCTTCTCTGGATCCAAAATGCCTCAGCCCATGCAAGGATCCTGCACATCTCTGGGCTGCAGGCTGAGGACGAGGCTGACTATTACTGTCTGATATGACACAATGACTCTAAAGCTCACACAGTGCTCCAGACCCAGGGGGAAGTGAGACAAAAACCTCTTGTTTGCTCTCTGGACCTGATGCAGTCCCCCCTGCTGGTGGCCCTGACAAACTCAGCTCAGGGGAAACTGATCTGCATCTTTTTCTCCTTGGTTTTCCACTGGAGCTTCTCAGTAAGCTGGGGGTGGGGGCCTGGGGACTCTTGGGAGCAGAGACTCCCCAGGGCTGCTGGAAGCAGCGGCTCCTCAGGAAGCAATTCAGGGGCCCAGGACCCCTCTTGGAAGGGAGCAGCAAAGAGATGGGGGTTACTATGGAAATGAGCCCCTAAGTTCCTGACCCAGCACAGCAGTGATGGACCATCAGGGGACCCATCCTGATCCTCCAGCTCCGGGTTGGTCATCACAGCCTCCTAGACCACCTCTGCACCCAACCCCAGAAGAAACTGTCACAGGGCTGCATTCAGCCTCCTTGTCACCAAGCGCTCCTTAGGTACGAGGCTCTTCCCTCCAGTCCTGCACCCCCAGCTGACTCCCCACTCTGTCTACGCTGTGGCCATCACCAATGCAGGGACCATCTTATGCTGGCACTGTGCTATTTTATCAGTCCATCCTTCTGGGTTCAGTGAAAATACCCTTTTCCTCATGTGCCTGGTGATGCAGATGGAAGCACTTTGAATCTCTGGCCGAGCAGACTCATCTGTCCCCATTGCTGGGCTCAGTTCCTCTGCATCAAGAACTGCAGCCGCACAGAGACGGGCTGATTGGGAGCAGAAGTCTAAGCAGAGCTCTAGAACTGCGACCCCTTTCTTGTCCCACAGATGCAGAGATGGAAACTCTGCCTTCAGGTTTGACGAGAATGATTCCTGCAGGTCTCTTGGACCCTGTCCTAAGAGGAGGCTCTTCATGATGACCATGATGACCAGAGATAGGGCAGGCTGGACACAGCACTCAGACACCAGAGGAGTGGACACTCGGCTGCCACTGCCATACCTCTGTGTGCAGAACTCTCTGGGCACTGTCTGTGTCCAAAATCACACCAGGTGACCCTGCGCTGGTCTCTTATCTCTCCTGCCAACACCTGAGGATCTGAGGACCTGCCAGGGATTGGTGGCTTTGAAGACTGAGCCATTCCCAACAGTGTGTCCTCAGCCTGGTCACCTCTGCACTGAGAGGGCCTTTATCCTAAGGCCACAGAACCCTCCAGGATAAGCACAGGGAGGGTTACAAGGACACTGACACAAGCTATGTCTAGCTCAGGAGTCAAGAACCTTCAAGACCTCAGTACAGGAGTCCATGTGACCCAGCCCCACAGCTGCATCTGTCCAGAGCCCAAAGCTCTGAGTACTGCTCCCTCTCTGTCCTCAACCATAAACCTCTTGGTGTCCCTTTTCTTATCCTCATGAGTCTACAAGCTGCCACCTTCTATCCTGGTTTCCTGGTTTCCATCTGTTTGCAAACCTGCCCTCTCTGAGCCCCTGCCCTTGGAACTTCAGGCTCCGTGGTGAAGGCTGATCTTACAGGAACCAAAAACCAGGGGAGGAAGCTTCTTTGAGAGTCACAAGAACAACCTCAGGCAGGAGGGAAATGATGGAACCTTGATGCCTGTGGATTCATACCCCCAGGACAGTGAGTGACCTTGAGCTGCTGATGGTCCGAGGTGACCAGTGTGTGGTTTATTATCCACATCAGGAAAATTGTTCAGCAGCATGAGGGAACAAGATGAGCCTCATGTCCTTAGTATCAATAAGGCATGAGGGTGTGGTCTGTGGGCTTCCCTGGATGATTCTGGAAAAGGGAAATGTCAGGCTCCCAAGCAGGTATTTGGACTGAAACAAACATCAGTGTTAAAAAGCAAACCAAAATAAGAAATCAGCTTTGCGCAGTGGCAATATCGTAGCCAATGAGGTTTATCCGAGGTGCAATTATTGCTAATCAAAATAAAAACAAAATTATAACTTCATAATAAGGCAAAATAGAGAAGAAGGGATCAGAAAAGACACGGAAATTGGGCTTTTGCTTCAAGGCTGTTTTGTTTAAACCCTCTCCCACAGGAAATATTTAAATAGAAAAAGCACATGAGAATTTTTCAATAAATGATAAAAAAAATCCAATGACTCTTCTTAACTTTATAAAATAAATACAGAATTAATAAAGTAAAGGCCGCTCCCTAATATCTTACTGACTGTGGATCTTTACACTGGGGCTGCCGACCCCCAGGCCACCCTCCAGGGTCACCCCTGCCCTGTGAGGTCCCTCACTGTGCCTCCTGCCTCCACCCTCATCTGCCACCCTCTGGGGTGACTGGAAACAATTTATTCTGCAGCCCATGCTCAGCCGCTCAGTTCAAACAGGGAAAGAGACCTCTGGAACCTCAAGGATTAATAATGACACCCACACACACACAAAAAAAAAAATTAGAAGAAAACATTATCCCTAACTGTGACATGCTGGAACTCTCTCCATGTTGATCTGGAACTATCTATGATGACTGCCAACAGAGCTCTTATAGAAAGGTTAGCCAGATATTACTGGAAAATCAATGACATAGTAACAAAAAAGAATGACAACTTGGACTGTACCTAACAAGGCAAATCCTTAAAAATGAAGATTCCCATCAGAGAAATGCAAATCAAAACCACCCTGAGATATCAACTGACCCCACTGAGAACAGCCGCATGACAAAATCTCAAAGCTGCAGATGCTCACGTGGGTGTGGAGAGAGAGAAGGGACCTCTTACACATTATTGGTGGCCCTGCAAACTGATACGACCTCTTTGGAAAGAAGTATGGAGAATCCTCAAAAAACTGAAAATTGACATTCCATTTGATCCCACACTTGCATCACCACGTATACACTCAGAAAAAAAATCATTTTATCATAAAGAATTTGCACTAGAATGTTTATCACAGCTCAATACACAATTGCCAAGATGTGAAATCAACCCAAGTGCCCATGTGGTATATGGGCAAGGAATACTATTCAGTCATAAAAAGATGGAGACTCTGCATCTTTTGTATTAACCTGGATGGAGCTGGAGAACATTCTACATAGTAAAGTACCACACAGATGGAAAAGCAAGTATCCAAAGTACTCAGTGCTAATATAAAGACAGTAGCCTGACAGATGCATGCCCACACAAGAGAAAAACTCAGCTCGGCACCTGTGGCTCAAGTGGCTAAGGCGCCAACCACATACACCTAAGGTGGTGGGTTCGAATCCAACCTGGGCCTACCAAACAACAATGATGGCTGCAACCAAGAAATAGCCAGGCATTGTGGCGGGTGCCTGTGGTCCCAGCTAGTTGGGAGGCTGAGGCAGGAGACTCGCTTGAGCCCAGGAGTTGGAGGTTGCTGTGAGCTGTGATGCCACAGCACTCTACCCAGGGGACAACTTGAGGCTCTGTCTCAAAAAAAAAAAAAAAAAAGAGAGAAAACCTCAATTACATTCACATTGGGGGAGGGGGAAGGAAGGAGGACAAAGGGGTAAGAGTGAGGGGCATTGGTGGGCTCCCACCTAACAGGCACAGTGTAAGAGTACACAGCACACCCCCTGGGTAAGGGGCACAATAACAACTTGGACTCTACCTAACAAATGCAAACAATGTAGCCTGATCATTTATGCCTTCATATTAATCTGAAATTTTAAATAATGAAGATTCATTCTTTCTTTATGAATGTTGTGTATTCTATCTGGAAGGCAAGATTTACCCTAAAAATTCATTGCAATGTCTCCTTCCTGGCTGGACCACACCCACCCATGCTCCTCACCTCTGCTACTTGGCTAGTCACAGCCCGCCATGAGTTTTCCAAGTAGTGTCTGCAGTGGCCACAGCTCTGCATGAGCTGGTGGCTGTGGGGCCACCCTGACAATGACATCTGCCACTCCCAGTGGTGGTGACGGTGATGAAATCCCCCCAGTGACAGCTGTAGAAACAGCAGTCCCTTCACATGGAGCTCTCTGAGGAGGATCTGGAGAGCTGCTCATGTTGAAAGCCTCTAGCTACAGTGACCTTACTGAGCCACACCACAGTCACACCAAAAATGTTGAGACCATGCAGGTGGCTTACAGGCTGAGGAAACTGAGGCTGGTCTAGAAGAGAGGAGAGGAAATGATGAAGAGATGGTTCCATGGGGCAGGGGCTGCCATCACTGCAGTGGGGAAAGACATGGAGGGATTTAAACCAGGCGTAGGATAAACAGGGGCCCACAGCGGCCTGAGGGTCATTTCCATCTGCCTGTTGCACACACACTTTCTTCCCCAGACTCTCACAGAAGTCCTATTGTGGTGAGTTCAGGGGCTGAGGAGGCAGCACATCAGATTGTATCATGAAGGGACTGGCATACACTCTGCCCCAGGAGACCGTCTCCTGCAGCAGCTAACTTGAGTCATCATAGCAGAGCCCTCAACATGGCAGAGTTCATGAGGAAAGGGTCAGGACACCTGCTGCTGCCAGTGAGAAACCTATATGAAGCCCTCTGTTGGGGGGATCTGGTATCTGTAACGTCATTTGACTGGGCTATAGCACTGCACAGTTTTAGGCGACATACATAGAAGGGACTGGACTTCCACTATGAGGTTTCAGTGAGTCCATGTGGAAAACAGAAGAGTCCCTGGCTTGGTTTGTGTACTGAGACAGGATCAAAGCCCAGCCTGGGCATCCAGTAGTAACGGCTGCAACTCAGGTTGTAGAAGGTGTAGTGAGATGGCAAGGGAACTGGCGGCCTCCACCGAGCAGAGGGTTGGTAGGGAAAGTCGCAAGTGAATAGAGTGCACCACTGCGCTGCAGTCCAGGAGAAACAGAGGAATTTCAGTACCTAAGAACCATTTGGAGAATGTTCTAAAGCATCTTATGATTCATCTTGTTTTTTCTGCAATCAATTACCAAATTCTCTTTCTCCTCCAAAGCCCCCCTGGTCAACCCTCAGTTTCATCCCAACCCTCCCTCGCCTTCCTTCTAGGGACGGTGTCACCCCTGGATTCTTCTTCCTGAGCTTCTCTGAGCCCTTCCTCCTCCAGACCCCTGGGCTCAGCCCTCAGTCCCCCTGACACCCCCTCACCTGCTCTGCTGCCTCCAGGCTCCTTGCTGAACGTGACACCAGGGACATCTCCTAAAGTGTTGCTGTCATCCCTCCTGTCTCTTGTTCACAATCTCTTCGGTTCACAGGCCCAGGTGATGGATCGATCCAGTCCCCTCACTCTGATGCACAAGAAGCACCTTCCCTGACTCCTTCACTGGCCTTAGGCCTTTGCTCCCAGAGCCCTCAGCATGACCCCCGCCACTGCAGCCTCCTCTTACTGGACAGTCGTCAGCTTTCCACATGACCTTCTTGTAGTAATCCAGGAGTCCTCATGGAAAGGTGGCTTATGACCATCAAGTACTTAGGATGCAGAAGGTTGTGGCCCAGGGACACTGTGGACTGACAGTGACCTGGCTCTTGGGTGACCCCAATTATGTGATTCCTGCTTGCTACCAGCCACCATTCACCTGAACAGCCAGTTCCTGGTCAGGCTCTGACAAGGCTGGAGGAGCCATCTGCCAACATCTGGAGATAGTTTATTCACTTCCGAGGCCCACTGTCATAGGTAAGTTGGGAAGCTGGACTCCATGGTACCAGTCAAGGACCCAGGACACCCTGTGCACCCAGTGAAGTGTTGACCAACTACAAATTTAGTCTAGAACGAAAATGCTTTGAAGATATAATCATGTTAAGATAGCAGGATATCGTGTAACCTTGTAACCTTTGAGGGGGAATCTGATGTAAACTATAATAAATAACAGCATTACTAATGCTTACTAAGGGAAAGAGGGGACAGGACAGTTCTTTGAGGAGACACTCTCGCGTTCTCTAGAATTGTTGGCTTTTTCTGTAAATAAAAGTGGAAGTGTTGCTCTCTCATCTGCTTCTCCGTTATTGGCTTAGGTGACAGGTGGATGGACTCCTTGGTCCAGCATCACCCTGAGAGACTGCTGTCTGTGCAGTGAGCAGCAGGGGGTGCTGTGGGTCTTTCCTGGGACAGCATGGGGCGAGGGGGGACTGGAGGGGGAAGTGGTCACAGCTGCCAACCCCCAAAATGCCCAAGGCTGGGGCAGTGGAGCCTGGAACAGGCTCTGCAGCTGTGTACTCCCTGGGTGAGGTTCCAGCACCTGCTTCCTCCTAGGTCCTACCTGCCAGATTCCTCCCACTCCCCACCAGCTCCAGGTCCTCAACAAATGCATTGTGTTGGGAGGGGCAGATAATCGGCCAGACATATTTGCATCCATAACCCCTCCCCTGTCAGCCCAGTAGAGGGATAAGAGATGCCTGGGATCCCACTTCTGCTCTGGACTTTAGAAGGACTGTGTCCATTATGGCCTGGGCCCCTCTCCTCCTGATCATCTGCCACCTCTCAGGTAACACCAAGCCTTCCATGTCCTGGAGAAGGCCCCCAGCCATAATCAGGTGTTTCCGTCCCAGATCTTCTGAATTTTGCCCTTGGTTCCTCACCCATAAGCATCTGTGTTTGCAGGTTCCCTGTCCCAGCCTGTGCTGACTCAGCCACCCTCCCTCTCTGCCTCTCCTGGAGCATCAGCCAGACTCACCTGCACCCTGAGCAGTGGCTTCAAAACTGGTGACTTAAGGATATGGTGGTTTCAGCAGAAGCCAGGAAGCCCTCCCCGGTATCTTCTGAGCTACTACTCAGACTCGGATAAGGACCAGGGCTCAGGGGTCCCCAGCCACTTCTCTGGATCCAAAGATGCCTCAACCAATGCAGGAATCCTGTATATCTCTGGGATGCAGGCTGAGGATGAGGCTGACTATTACTGTGGTACCTGGCATGATGACTCTAAGGCTTACACAGTGCTCCAGACATATGGGGAAGTGAGACACAAACATTGCGTGTTTTCTCCCTGCCTGGTGCTGTCCCCCGTGCCATGCCTGGGTCCAGATCTAGATCACCAGGTCACTTCTATTGTCACTTCTTCAGTCACCACCCAATTGTCATAGGGCCAGGGGATGTGAATATGTCTTTCCTTTTTCTTTACTTTTGACATGAATTTGATTCATTGCTAATATATTCTCACTCTCACTATGTCTACAGATATTCTGGGAATAATGATCAGCAAACCTCTGTCATCACTTTTCCCCACTCTGAGGGCATAGCAGCCACCCAGGGCAATGATGGATGAGGAAGGGGTGGGGACTCCTCCATGCTCAGCCCAGGGTATACGCTAAGGTGACCAGATTTTAACATTGGTAAAGCAGGACACCATTGTGGGGGGCAGGGCCTGACAAAAATGCAAACTTTGATAAGCAATTCTCGATAATCAGTTCTCAACAATTATTTGTTATTATTAACGTTTAACATTATAAAATTAACAAAAATAACATAAAATGCATATCCTGGTGAAATAGCCACATGGCAGCAGAAAGCATATATTCCCTTCCTGTTCTCCGGTGTTCCCTAGCTTATCATGCATTCTTTCCAAAAATCAGGGCTTTTTTAAAACACCACAGGATGCAGGACAAATTGTTAAAAATCAGAATTGTCCCACCAAAAGCGGGACTTCTGGTCACCTTACTTTAGAGGAGGGGGCTCCTTGTTTGTTCCAGACAGTTTGGCTCCTTCTGATTTAATTGTCCTTGCCTAGAAGCAAGGGAGGGAGCCAGTCTCCTTCTGATACTGATTCCACCTGGGCAACCTTGCCCAGGAGGGAAGTAGGGAGTTTATATTAGCCTTTTCATTTCCAAATGAAGTTACATTAACCTCTTCATTCCCAAATGGAGTTACATTAACCTTTTCAGCAGCTTAAAACCATATATTCCCTTCCCATTCTCCCACTGTTCCCAAGCTTGTTGTGCTTCTTTCCAAAAATCGGGACTTTTTAAAAATGCTGCGGGATGCAGGACAAATTGTTAAAAATCAGGACTGTCCCACCAAAAGGGGGACGTCTCTTCACCTTAGTGTAGGCCTCACTCAGAGACACGTGTGGGCTGAGACCTCTGGCTGGTCACCGAGCCCCGCTTCACCGACTAGCTCTTAGAAGGAGGTCAACTTCCCCAACTACTGCTCATTTCCTCCTGTCCTTCCCTCCTGAGTTGAGTCAGCTGACTCAGGTCAGCCTTGAGTCAACCTGAAGCTGGTACAAGAAACTCTATGTTGCTGCAGAGACATGGGGTAAACAGCCTTCTCCACAATGAGACATGACTATGTCTGTGACCTCTCAGTGTGCACAGGACACCTCCCTGTGAAGAGGAAGACATCAGTCTTCCTCCTCCCTGTAATAACCCCCACTTCTTGCATACCAAGGTTGCCTTCTGCTCATGCTGAGACTTCATGAGGCTGCAGGAATGATAGATGTCCTTAAATTAAGAAAAGGTACCCTTAGGGTATTTGTAGGGTAATCAGAAACTTATAGGGGAGCTGCTTCCACACTCTTGGGTTTCAGGGATATAGCTCTGAGGCCACTGTTCCCTGTCCTGGCCTCCCCTCCTCTCCTTTCTGCACAAGGGACTGACTCATGGGTTTGGCAATGACTCAGCAGGATCCCTTCATGTCTGGAACAATGTGGGGTCTTGTACCAGCTTCCAAGGCTGACTCAAGTCAGAGAGTCCACTGGCGACTCCCACATTCCTCCTGGGTTTCCCGGCCTGAGCTCACCTGGGCTGCCTCTGCTCTTCCCAGTGTCTTTGTCCATTTGAGATGCTATAATAAAGTACTATCAGCTTGGTAGCTTATAAAGCATGTACATTATTTCTCAAAATTTTGGAGCCTGGGTAGTCTGAGACCAGATATTTTGCAGATTTGGTGTTTTGTGAGGGCCTGGTCTCCATTTCATGGATGGCACCTTCTCATTATGTTCATAAGGAACAAATCAGCTCCTTGAGGCCTCTTTTATAAAAATGTCAATTCCATCTATGGTGTCTCTGCCTCCTGAAGGGCTCTGACTCCTGATAACACCACTTTGGGGGTTACAAATTTTGAAAGACACTACTGTTGTGGTCACAGCAACCAATGGCCTCAACTTCCCTGTGTGGTCCAGGTGCAATGAGCACCAATCTCAAGCTTGGCCTCACAGCTGCCATGAGCACCTAGATACTCTTCCTCCTATCACTCCTGCTTGCATGGAATACCACACACTTAATCCCATAAATAAAATTTAGGAAAGGGCATATTTTCCCTGGAGCACAACCCAAATCCACCCACCATTCCAACCTAACCCACCTCTACTTCTCACTAGGCACACATGAGAGGTACAAGTGCCACAGGTCTTGCTGAGGCCATTCTTGGAAATGTCCCCAGTGAACATGATTGGTGCTGATACCACAGGACATTGTGCCTTTTGCATTTGTAAGCAGTGCCAAATGAGGACATTTGCCCCTCCTGAATATGAACTTTTGGGAGCATGGAGCAGCTGGGCTCTCCTCGATAAAAGACATCCTTTGGCCTTGGTGTAAAGCTTGCTTGGTTGGAATTGTCACTAACCATGTGGTAATTTGCTTTTCAGTTATTTTGAGTATCACACAAGTCCTGAGCCCTCAGATATGCTGAGAATAATAATTAGAGAGCCTCTTTCATCTCATTTTCCTCCCCTGAATGCCCTTTCCTCATAGCAGTTGAAGCCTGTCATCATCCAGTGTCCTGCTCAGGGGATTGTTGTGGGAGCTGTGATCTGAGAGGCCAAAATAGATATCCATTCATCAACTAAGACGGATCCTAAGTTAAGGAAACACAAATGACTTATGAGCGGAGGGCTCAGGACTTGGTTGGCATGGCAACTTCCTTAATATATAGGGCTACATGAAAAACAGCACTCTTGGTAAGGCCTCAACTATAGGAGCTGTCAGGCAAGTTATCAAACCCGCAGGTAACTCTACTTTATAACCCAGACCACTACAACCCTGAGAACCAGACTTACAAACATTTCTTCCTGTTAAGCACCTGTGGACCGCAAGGCAGTCTCAGCCATTATCATGCGACTGCTCCCAGGCTGTGTTTGCGTGCTGTCACTCACTGTTGAGTCAACTTCTACCTCATTGAATGCTAACGCTCTGTTCCAAATTGAACATGTGATGTCTTTTACATGTATGTTTTCTCATTGACTTATTTTCATTGCTACTACATAACTGTAGTTTTGCTACTGTTATGAATCATAATCTAAATATGATATGCAGGATGTATTTTCATTGTTACAAAGGGGTCATGACCCACAGGTTGAGAAGCCCTGAAATAAAGCTTTCCCTCAAAACCTGTGGACATGGTAACTCTGTTGTATAATACAGACATTGTGAAACATGAACTCAAACTACTCTAACACTCACCAGAGAGAGACAGCATATCCAGGTTATGCCAGAGACTATTTCTTCCCAGTTTGCAAACTGCTATTGACTTTCATAAACCTCTCCCTTTCCTATGTAGTTATCCTGGTATCCTCTTGGGGGACACAGCATTGAGTACATATATTGTCACAGAGGGGATGACCTAAATACAAACTAAATTTGCTCCATTGAGGCTGCTGCCTTTTTTGAGAATCCAGCCTGTGTAGCCTGGAGGTGGTAGTCACCTGATCAGGAATAAAACTTCCTCCAACTGGACCATTTGGCCTGAATTGAAGAATTCAAGTCGAGGTTACATGGGGGAGGACTTCTACTGGAAGACAGCCCTGGCTTTTTTCATCAGCCTGAGCACACTGAGAGGAATGGGGTAGACTGTGGGGTCTCTATGTTCCTTGCTCCAGAGACAAAAAAAATGAGAGAAATAGACCAGATGTTCAACCTGAAAGAGATCATCAAAATGAAGTTCCAAAAATTCTACTTCTAGTGGTAAAAAAATATTCCTCCTCAGAATAACATAGATGAAAGATTACAAATTATACTTAGTACATTGTAAGTACAAATCCCAGGATATTTTCTCACAGGAATGCAGAATCCTGCTGTGATAAGGAAACTAAATGGGAGGAGGTCTCTGTAAGGAGCATTTTAGGTTCTGGTATTAATATCTGCAAGTATTCCCTGTGTTAATTTTCTGAATGAAAACTTTGCACCACCAGAGAGCCATGGTCCAGGGAGGAGAAAAGAACAGAGGTGTGATAGGTGATATTTACTTGGGAGGGCAAGGAAGTAACCAGACTTGACCTTAAGAAATTTGGTAGAAGTTTGGATCATGTTTGGATTTTCACTCACAAGAATTAAGAGAGGGACAAACTACTAGTAAGTCTGCACTAGCCCAGGAGCACAGTCAAATGTAGGTTTGGACTTCCCCTAAGTCCCATACCTACACACCTTCCATTGCTTGACTTTTTTTGAATATCATGAAAAAAGTCTAATTATCAGAATTTATGGAATTTGAATTGACTCAGAGATTACTCGGTATAATCACTCTTCAATATGTGTGTCAAAATATTCACAGCAATTTGTTAATATTGAAATTACCTGACACAGTGATATAGGATGAAGTAAACAGAAGACTAACCAATAAACTTCAAAGAAGAAACTGTGGTGTCAGAAGTCCATAGATGGTGTTGATGAGCTCAGTCAGATTCCTGGGATTCAAGAAGACCCTTGTACATCCAGAGAAGTGTGCATGCCCAGATGGAAACAGAGAATGCTATCAGCTTTCAACACTGAATGTAAGTGAAAATCTACATTAGGGAAATGAAGGCTAAAGCAGAGTTGTAAAGTCATGGAGGATTGAACATTTCTTCCTCTCTCTCTCTCTTTCTCTGCCTCCCTTTGGCAAAGCTGAGAGTTATATTCTTTCAAGGCATTTAAGAAAATCTATAGCGAGTAAATAGCCAACCAGTAATGTAACTGAGCAGACTTTGGGGACCACACAAGCAAGTTACACAGAGTTACATAATTAGACTGGGAAATCACACACAGAATATAAATTGTCAATAATAACAACAATGGGAATTGGGGGAAGATGGATGAGTAGAAGCAGCTTTCTCCAGAGGCTCATGCCCCAAAGGAGAGATATTGGACTGAAGTGGATGGCATCCATATGTGAGGAGCTCAGCACTGAGAGGACTATGTGAGGTACACATCACCCAGGCTGAATCAAGCAGCAATAACAAGAAAGTGACAGAAAAACAATAGAGCTGCAGCCTTCAGTGCTCAATTGGGTGAATGGTGCCTAGCATATCAGCATCTTTCCAGAACTCTGGGCCAGTGCTGCCAGCTGGGCAGCATTGTGAGATTGATTTGGTGGGCATAGCCAGCATTGGGAGAGCTACTTTGACCTAACTCTGGGCTAGAACTGTCTACTGATTCTTGTCCCCTTGGAGATGCTGTCCAGGGGCTGTGGATTCACCGCTTGTCTACCTTGGTTAGTGTGGCTGGCACTGCAACAGAGAGGAGTGGACTCATCACAGACGTCTCAATTCAACTAATAAAGTATAATTAACATTAAAATAGAGAAAAAGAGGTAGAAGCTGAAAATATTCATGAGGAGGAATCAGCAGAAGAGCTCTGGCAACTTGAAAAATCCGAGCAAATCAACACCTCCTGGGGATGTCAAAGCAAATACATCAGAAAATTCCATCCACAGAGAAATTGCAGAAATGTCAGTAAATAATTTAGAATATGGATGGCAAATAAGATTATTGGAATGGATGAAAAGATGGAAACAGAGAACCAAAAAATAATTCAGAATTTGTTTCAAGAAATTAATGAATTCAGAGACCAAATCACCAAGGATATGGACATAATGAGGAAAAATATAGCAGAGCTTAAGGAATTGAAAAAGGTAATTTGAGCAGCTTCAAAATAAAATAGAGTTCCTCATAAATAGAGTTGATCAGTGTGAAGAAAGGATCTCAGATAAAGAATACAACACATTTGAATTTGTCTTCTTTGTCTGAGATACTTTCTTTTGAACTCCCAAGCATTCAAAGACACAGAAAAATGGAGAAAAAGAACAGAATATTTCCTGAGAACATTATGGGATCATTCTAAGAAATAAAACACCCAAATTAAAGGGATTCCTGAAGGAGAAGAGGATGGTCCCAAATGCACAAATTCTCTACTCCAAGAAATTATGGTGAATTTCCCAAGTATTGCAAGAGACACAGAAATTCAGATAGTAGATATTTCAGAACCCCTGCATGACTCAATCCAAACAAGGCATCTCCTAGACACATTGTACTTAATTTTGCCAATGTTAATATGAAGGAGAAACTTCTGCAAGCAGCCAGGTGTAAGAAAAGTATTATTTACAAAGGGAGAATTATAAGGATGACTACAGGTCTTTCTGCCAAAAAATTTTCAAGCCAGAAAAGGATGGTAATTGACATTCAACCAATTGAATTTGTCAATTCTTAAACAAAACAATTTGCAGCCCAGGATCCTATACCCTACTAAACTGATTTTCATTTGTGATGGAGAAATCAAATACTTCACTGACATCCACATGCGAGGAAATTTGCTATGACCCGACCAGCTCTACAAGAAATACTCAAACCTATTCTTTATAACAATCAACAGGAGGGTACACCACCAAAGTAAACCTACCCAGAAATTAAAGAACAAAGCCAAGCTTCCACAATGCTGAGAGGTATAAAATTAAGCTCTGGACTTCAGTAAAACAAGATGACCAAAACTCTGTCACATGTATCAGTTCTCTCAATTAATGTGAACAGTTTTAATTCTCCTTTGAAGAGACAGACATAGGCTGGCTGACTGGATACAAAAACTGAGGTGAGATATCTCTTGCCTACAAGAAACTCACCTTACCTCAAAGGATAAAACAAGACTGAAGGTAAAGAGATGGGCAAAGTATTCAAGGCAGATGGAAAGCAGAATCTTTTGCAATCTTGTATGAAGATACAATTGGATTGAAACCAACAAAAAATAATGAAAGACAAAGATGGACACTACCTACTCATCAATGGAAACACACAATATGAAGAGATTACAATAGTTAACATCTATGTACCCTATCTGAATGCTCCTTGAAATAAAAAACAAACCCTAACTGATTTGAACAATATGTTATCTTCCCACACTAAACTAGTTAGAGATTTTAACACTCCATTGGCAGTACTGGACAGATCCTCCAAGCAGAAACTAAACAAAAAAATAATGGATTTAAGATTAGTATTTTGCCACATAAAGAATGGTTTGGTGGATCCATAATGCAAGTTAGGAAATAATTGTACAAGTTAGAGAACTGAATGGAAATGAAGATGAAAAGACAGATTCAAGTTATTTAAAAGCTAGAATAAAGAACCTTGTGACCAGTTAGATAAGAGCTGCTGAGTGTCAACAGTGACTCCTCCATATCAGACATAATTGCATTGTCATGCTGCTTACTGCCTCCAGAGGAAAGAGGCAATGCTGAATGTCAAGCATGTTCAAGGGGCCTGTGGAATATAAAGAGGATAAAAAGGAGATTTCTAGCCTGACCTATGAGTTGTTTTCTTTTTTGTTTGTTTGTTTGTTTTGACTTGGCACTCATTTGAACTACCTTAGGAGAACTTGGGCAAAAGTGTGGAGGACTTTAAGCGTTGTCTAGTGCCCCAGACTGAGCCATTGAGCTGGACTAAGTTAATAGCAGTCCACTGTGGGCCATGCAAAGCCATTGTGGGAGAACTGCCCTGGCAAGATCCACCCTCAAGGTCATAGAGCAAGGATCAGGCAAGACACCTTGGGTGAGTAATCTAGTGACTGAGCACCCTAAAGGCGGTAACTGAGACACCTTACAGCCTTGGTCCTCAGGAACATAGAGTGAGACCGGTTTGGGCACACTGGGTAAGTGGACAGCCACTTCAGGAGTGATCCCAGTGACAAATGCTTTCCTGGGAAAGCTTCTGTTTAGCCAAGGTTAATAGTTTAAAGTGCCTTTTAAGTGGGCTGAGGAGAGATTTAGGCTTTTCACTCTGTGAGGTTTGAGAGAGCAACAAAGGCCTACGGTCTCCATCTCATATAGCCGTATCAGCTTTGTGATTAACATCTCATACCCCAGAAGATCACCGATCGCCCAGACAATATTCTGCAAGATATATATATGCTGCTATTATAAAAAATTTCAACAATTTCCCTCTAGATTTTTCTTTTTTTCTTTTCTTTATGCGTTTTTCTAGTTTAAATATAATTTTCCATTATTCCCTTCTTTAACAATTAGAATTTCATTTTTGCTAGTGTTTCTATGCCAAATATTTGATTCTTTCCCACAATTTTATCCCATAAAGTTTTCTGGTTGCTTGTTTTAGTTTGATTTATAGCATTTTTGTATTCCCTCTCTACTTGGTGGAGATGGGGTACTTTGTCCAAACAGGCTAGCAAAGAGCTACTGATCACAATAGTACCATCAAGCCCTGTATCCCCAGAGGTTGGGGGTTAGGTTGGGTCAAAGTACCCTCTGATATACCTATACTGTTCCTGTCTCCCTCTTTTGAGGCCTCTCTTCTTTTTGTCAGTATTCCCTTTTACTCACCCCCTCATCTTTATCTTTTTTCTTTTTTCTTTTCTTTTTTTCCTTCTTGCTCTTCAATCTTTTTATCCTTCTGGTCCTGTACCAAAAGGACTCACTGTAACTCTAGTCCAGAGGCATGGTAACTTGAAGACCAAGAGGAAGTGAAAGGAAAATTAGGGCAAGTAAACAGATAAAAGAAAACACTTATTATGAGGAAGAATCACAGAAAAATCCTGGCAACATGAAAAGTCAGTTCAGAGCAACCCCCTCAAGGGACTGTCAGGTAGCTACTACAGAGGATCCCACCTATAAAGAAATGTGAGGAATGACAGAAAGGGAATTTAGAATACAGATGATGAAAACAATGAAGGAAATGATGGAAACAATGAAGGAAACTACTGATAAAGTGGAAAATAACCAAAAGGAAATCTAAAAACATAATCAAATAAGATATGACTGATATGAAGAACACAGAAAGGATATGGCAGAGCTAAAGGAGTTGAAGCAGTCAATTAGGGAACTTAAAGATGAACAGAAAGTATCACCAACAGATTAGACCCTGCAGAAGAAAGAATCTCAGAGGTAGGGGACAAAGCTCGTGAGATAACTCAGATAGTTAAAGAGGCAGAAAAGAAGAGAGAGAAAGTAGAACATTCACTGACAGAATGATGGGAATTTGTGAAATACCCAAATATATGGAGTTATAGGTATCCCAGAAGGGGAAGAAGAATGCCCCAGGGGAATGGAAGCCATACTAGAGAATATTATAAATGAAAATTTCCCAAATAACACCAAAGATTCTGACACACTCCTATCAGAGGGATACTGGACCCCAGGTTGCCTCCAAGACACATTGTGATGAAACTGTCTAAAGTCAAGACAAAAGAGAAGATTCCTCAAGCTGCCAGGAGTAAGCGCCAGTTGACCTACAGGGGCAAATCCATCAGGGAGACTGTAGATTTCTCTAATGAAACTTTCCAGGCAAGAAGACAAGGGTCAGATATCTTTAATCTGCTTAAACAGAGCAGTTTCCAGCCCAGAATTCAATATCCTGCTAAGCTAAGCTTTAAAATTGACAGAGAAACAAAATCATTTACTGAAACACAAACATTGAGGAAATTTGCCACAACAAGATGAGCTCTACAGGAAATACTTCAACCTGTTCTACACACTGACCATCACATTGGATCAACAGCAAAGTAAGAACTCAGAAATTAATGGACAGATTCTAACTTCAACCATGATGCAAAAGATAAAACTAAGTAATGGACTCTCACAAAATAAGATGAATAGAACACTACCACAATTATCAATTATCTCAATAAATGTTAATGGCTTGACGTCCCCACTGAAGAGGCATAGATTGGCTGACTGGATTAAAAAACACAAGCCATGCATTTGCTGTCTGCAGGAAACACACCTAGCTTCAAAAGACAAATTAGAACTCTGAGTTAAGGGTTGGAAGACAATTTTTCAGGCAAATGGAATTCAGAAGAAAAGAGAAGTTGCAATCTTATTTTAAGATACATGTGGATTTAAAGCAACTAAAGTCAAGAAAGACAAAGATGGTCATTTTATATTGGTCAAGGACAAAATACAACAAGAAGACATTTCAATTCTAAATATTTATGCACCCAATTTCAATGCTCCCAGATTCTTGAAACAGACATTACTCAGTCTGAGCAATATGATATCCTATAATACCATAATAACAGGGGACTTTGATATTCCTCTTATAGAGCTGGACAGATCCTCTAAACAGAAGTTAAACTAAGTTATCAGGGACTTAAATGAGACCCTAGAGCAACTGTGCTTGATAGACGCATATGGAGCACTCCATCCC
Organism: Galago senegalensis; assembly: GCA_963575145.1. Lineage (NCBI taxonomy): Eukaryota > Metazoa > Chordata > Mammalia > Primates > Galagidae > Galago > Galago senegalensis. The sequence goes on along the minus strand of CAUYTI010081580.1, from coordinate 11,183 downwards.
AAAGGTAAAGGATATACATTCTTCTCATCACCCCACGGAACATTCTCCAAAATTGATCATATCCTAGGACACAAAACAAACCTCAACAGAATCAAAAGAATTGAAATTTTACCTTGTATCTTCTCAGCCTGCAAGGCATTAAAGGTGGAACTCAATGCCAACAAAAATGTTCAACCCCACACAAAGGCATGGAAATTAAACAACCTTCTGTTGAATGACAGTTGGGTGCAGGGAGAAATAAAAGAGGAAATCATTAACTTCCTCAAGCACAACAACAGTGAAGACACAAGCTACAAAAACCTGTGGGATATTGCAAAAGCAATTTTGAGAGGAAAATTTATCACTTTAGATGCCCACATTTGAAAAACAGAAAGAGAGAGCATCAACAAACTCACAAGTCATCTTAAGGAATTGGAAATTGAAGAACAACCTAAGCCTAAACCCAGAAGAAGAAAAGAAATATCCAAAATTAAATCAGAGATTGGTGAAATTGAAAACAAAAGAATCATTCAGAAAATTAATGAAACAAGGAGTTGGTTTTTTGAAAAAATAAATAAAATAGATAAACCTTTGGCCAGACTAACTAGAAATAAAAAAGTTAAATATCTAGGAACCACAATCAGAAATGATAAAGAGGCAATAACAACTGATGCCACAGAGATACAAGAGATCATCTCTGAATACTACAACAAATTCTATGCTCTGAAATTTGACAATGTGAAGGAAATGGATCAATATTTGGAATCATACCCTCTCCCTAGACTTAGCCAGGAAAAAATAGAGCTCCTGAACAGACCAATTTCAAGCACTGAGATTAAAGAAGCAATATAAAATCTTCCAACAAAGAAATGCCCTGGTCCAGATGGCTTCACACCAGAATTGTATCAAACCTTCAAGGAAGAGCTTATTCCCGTACTGCAGAAATCATTCCAAAAAATTGAGGAGGAAGGAATCTTCCCCAACACATTCTACAAAGTAAACATCACCCTCATACCAAAACCAGGAAAGATCCAACTAAAAAGGAGAATTTCAGACCAATTTCACTAATGAATACAGATGCAAAAATTCTCAACAAAATCCTAGCCATTAGATTATAGCTTATCATCAAAAAAGTTATACATCATGATCAAGTAGGTTTCATCCCAAGGGTGCAAAGCTGGTTTAACATACGAAAGCCCATAAACATTATCCACTGTATTAATGGAAGCAAAAACAAGGACCATATGATCCTCTCAATAGATACAGAAAAAGCATTCAATAAAATCCAGCATCCTTTTTTAATTAGAACATTGAAGAGTATAGGCATACATGGCACATTTCTAAAACTGATCAAAGCTATCTATGACAAACCATAGCTAATCTTTTACTGAATGGAGTAAAACTGAAAGCTTTTCCTCTTAGAACTGGAACCAGACAAGGTTGCCATCTGTCACCATTACTATTGACCCCAGTGCTGGAAGTTCTAGCCAATACAATTAGGCAAGACAAGGAAATAAAGGGCATCCAAATGGGAGCAGAGGAGGAGTCAAACTTTCCCTCTTTGCTGATGACATGATCTTATACTTAGAGAACTCCAAAGAAGACTCAATCACAAGATTCCTGGAAGTCATCAAAAAATACAGTAATGTCTCAGGGTATAAAATCAATATCCACAAGTCAGTAGTCTTTGTATACGGCAATAACAGTCAAGATGAGAGGCTAAGTACGACACAACTCCCTTCACCATAGCCCCAAAGAAAATGAAATACCTAGGAATATACCTAACAAAAGAGGTGAAGGACCTCTATAAAGAAAATTATGAAACCCTAAGATAGGAAATAGCAGTACATATTAACAAGTTGAAGAACATACTATGCTCATAGCTGAGAAGAATCAACATTGTTAAAATATCTATACTTCCCAAAGCAATCTACTGATTCAACACCACCCCATTAAAATACCAAAATCATACTTTCAAGACTTGGAAAAAGTGATTCTGCATTTCATATGGAACTAGAGAAAACTGCATATAGCTAAGGCAGTTTTCAGTAATAAAAATAAAGCCGGGCGCATCAGCATACCAGATATGAGGCTATACTACAAAGCCATAGTAGTCAGGACAGCATGGTACTGGCACAAAAATAAAGACATAGACATTTGGAATCAAATAGAGAACTAGGGAATGAAACTAACATCTTACAACCACCAAATATTTGATAAACCAAACAAGAACATACTTTGGGGGAAAGACTCCCTATTCAATAAATGGTGCTGGGAGAACTAGATACCCACATGTAAAAGACTGAAACTCACAAAAATTGATTCAAGATGGATAAAGGACTTAAATTTAAGACATGAAACAAGTAAAATCCCAAAGAAATCATAGGAAAAACACTGGCAGATATCTGCCTGGGGAAAGATTTCACGAAGAAGTTTGCCGTGGCAATTGCAACAACAACAAAAATAAACAAATGGGACTTAATTAAACTGAAGAGCTTCTGTACAGCTAAGGAGACAACAACGAAAGCAAATAGATAACCTACACAATGGGAAAGGATATTTGCATGTTTTGAATCAGAGAAAAGCTTGATAACTGGGATCTATAGAGAACTCAAATTAATCCACATGAAAAAAGTCAACAATCCCGTATATCAATGGGCAAGAGCCATGAATAGACCCTTCTCTAAAGAAGACAGACGAATGGCTAACAAACATATGAAAAAATGCTCGTCATCCCTAATTATTAGAGGATTGCAAATCAAAACCACCCTGAGATACCATCTAACCCCAGTGAGAATGGCCCACATCACAAAATCTCAAAACTGCAGATGCTGGCATGGATGTGGAGAGAAGGGAACACATTTACACTGCTAGTGGGACTACAAACTAATTCTTTTTATCGTAAGGACATTTACACTAAACTGCTTATTTCAGCTCAATTTACAATTGCCAAAGTGTGGAAACAGCCTACATGCCCACCAACCTAGGAATGGATTAACAAGCTGTGGTATATGTACACCATGGAATACTATTCAGCCATTAAAAGAAGTGGAGACTATATAGCTTTTGTATTAACCTGGATGGAAGTGGAACACATTATTCTTAGTAAATCATCACAAGAATGGAGAAGCATAAATCCTATGTACTCAATTTTGATATGAGGACAAATAATGACACAATGGTGGTAGGGGAAGGGGAGAGCAGAGAGAGAAAGAAGGAGGGAGGGTGAGGGAGAAAGGCAGAGCATCGAGAGGGAAGGGGGAGGGGGGGAGGTCTTTGTGTGTGCCACACCTTTCAGGGGAAAGATACAATTGTAAGAGGGACTTTACCTAACAAATGCAATCAGTGTAACCTGGTTTCTTGTACCCTCAATGAATCCCCAACAATAAATAATAATAATAAAAGAAATAGTGGATTTAAACAAGACCCTAGAACAAATGGGCTTAACAGACATTTAAAGGACACTTTATTCTAACAAAACTGAATACATATTTTTATCAACAGCCCATCGATCATCTTCCAAAATGGATCATATGTTAGGTAACAAGGCTGACCTCAACAAATTGAAAAGAATAGAAATCATCCCCTGTGTCTTCTCAGACCATCATGGAATAAAAGTTGAAGTCAACAGCAACAGAAATCTTCATACTCAAATCACATCATAGGAACTAAATCACTTTATGCTGAATGATAGCTGGGAAATAGAGAAGATCAAGAAGGAGATGGTTACATTTCTGGAACAAAACAATAACAAAGCCACAAACTATCAAAACCTGTGGAATACTGCAAGGCATTCTTTTTTTTTTACTATTGTTTTATTAAATCACACAAAGGCAGTCTTTAGAGGAAATTTATAGCTTTAGATGCCTTCATCAAGAAAACAGAAAGAAAGCAAGTCAGCAAACTAATGGGCCATCTCAAGCAACTGGAAAAAGAAGAACAATCTAATCCCAAACCCAGCAGAAGAAAAGAAATAACAAAATCTAGAGCAGAACTAAATGCAATTGAAAAAAAAAAAAGAATTATTCAGAAGATCAGTGAAACAAAACTCTGCCTTCCTCCACTTAGCTGACTTGCCTCTAGGCCCCTCTATGGAGCCACAAGGCCCCTCTCAGCTTAAGTGAGGTGTCATTCCTTTTCATCAGGGCTACTGTGGGGAGGAGCAGCGCCACAGCCTCCCAGATCCCAGGCAGTGGGGAGGCGTAACTCAGGAATGCCCTTGGCGGTGGGCGGCAGGGGTAGCAGAGGAAAGGCTGCAGGACAGGGGGCGCCTGTCTGGCAGCTGCTGTGTGTATAGAGTCAGGGATGTATGGGTGTGGTGGCCACCATGAACAAAGGGCCTTGAAAACAAGACAAAAAGGGAAACGCCACCCAACACACAGGGATTGATTGAAACCTCCAAAAGCCCAAGGTTAGTGGGAATCCAGCACCACAGGATCCTCCAGAACCCAAGGGAGCAGCGTGGGGAAGAGCCCCGGGAAGGTCTCCCAGCCCTTGAAAACCAGCATCACTGCTAAGCCAACTCCTGGTTGCTGGTCTCTCAGGCCGCAGCTCAGAAGACCCCAGGGAGGTATTGGTTGCAAGCAAGCCCCTGAATATTGCCTAATGGAACCAGCCAAAACCCAGTGGAATCCCCATAAGAAGGAGGACGCTCAGGCCTGGCCTCCCACCTGTGGCCCGGTTCTCAACATCCCTTAGCCAGGACAGTGCCTGCTGCTTCCAAAGTCAACCGTGTCGTCCAGTTAGCCACAGGCCTCCTGCCACCAGCTGCCGAGCTGGGCTGTGATCCATGCACCCTTCCCAATGTCCTTCTTCTGCCTTAACACTCCCCAGTCCCCATACCTAGTCACACCCCCCACACTGACTCACCCACAGGGCTGAGGCTGGGCTTGTGCTGTGCGGAAGGGGCAGCCCCACCAGCTTGGTTGCTTTGTCCATGGGTCCCTCCACCCCTTCCTCAGTCAGTCTTGACTTGACCAATGGCCAGGGCCAGGGTGCTTCTGGGCTCCCTGGGCTCTGCGTCTTTGTCAAAGCAGAGACGGAGGGTTGTTGCAGATGATGAACTGCTCCATGATGAGGGCCCCACAGAACCCGGCACGGCGTACTCCAGGGTAATGGGCTCCATAAAGACAAAGTCGAACTGGGCATAGTCCCAGGGGCAGGCGATGACCTGGCACAGGATGAAGCCAGTGGTGAACTCCCACAGGTAGGTCCAGAGCGTGTAGATGAGGGGGCGCAGCAGGAGTGGGCAGCGGCAGAGCAGGCGCAGGTACACGTGTTACGCGATAAGGATGGACGTGCGGTAGATGAGAGGGCCCCCACACGCGTGACCCCCAGGAACTTCCAGTTCAAGTTCACCATGAACTCCCAGGCCGCTGTGAACATCACCTCGCAGAAGTAGCCGTGGAAGGCGTACATGTACCCGCGCGGAACAGCACTGTCAGGGGCCCTGCAGAAGCCATGGTGCAGTCTGGGGCTGGTTATCACACCCTTGAGTGTTTGGCTCAGAACAGACATCTGGATCACCGTCCAGGAGTGTCCTGGGTTCATCTTTGTTGGCTGGGCCTTCGTGCCATTCTCAGCAATGTAGGCAAGCACCTGCCTCAGGGCTTAGCTGATCCGTGGCTGGTGGGCTGGCAGTGTCCGTGTGTCCCCATAGTACGGATGCGCACACACTGTGCATGCTCGCATCTGACAGGAAAAGACACTTTGAAGGATGGGGCGTGACTTCCAGAGTTGTAATATCACTGAAAACATCATGAGAAACAGAAACATAAAAATAATTCTCATGCATAGAGACAAAAGCAAACAACACTCTCCAATGGCAATTTTAAAAGAAAACCCTCACACAAAAAACTGTTGATAGAAAGAAGCGCAGCCATTGGGGTTATCAAACAAAAACTTCAAATCATCCAGTATCATTCTATACAAGGAAAATAAAATCATGTTAAAATTTTTAACAGAAACCGTGGTAAGAATATTTCATTATAAAGGGAATACTCATAGGATTTATTGAACTAAATATAGAGCAGTTGATATTGTCTTCTCTGAGAAATATGACAGGATAAGAATTTTTCTCTAAACTGCAGAAATTGAGGAACCTATGTGATATGATGAGGTGTACCAATTTACACTTTAAAAATGTCCCAGACAGATAGGAGTTGTGGAAAAGGACAGAAAAATGTATTCAAAAATTATAATCAAACGTTTCCCATATTTGATAAAGAAAAAAAAGTTTACATCTAAGCAGCTCCATGAGCCCTGGCAGACATGGATCAGTGCTCAGGTCTGTGGGATGTGTGGAAAGTTTCACAGAAGGAAAACACTTATTAAATTTGAATAAGATAAATGAACCAAGCTAGTTTATGTTTCCCGCCAGCATGCAATAACAGGCAACAAATCCAGCACTTATACAACAAAACCAAATACATGAAATGACTGTTCACAGGCATGAAACACTGAACAAGAATCAGAACCAGACTGTGTGCCCTCAGAGGAGGGAGCACACACATGTTTGAACACACAGGGGTACACAGATGCGTACGAACACACTTGTATATGTACATGCATGTGCACACATATACACATGCATGTGCACACTTGTATATGTACATGCACTGCACACATATACACATATACAGGAGCCCAGCAGTGGCCACAAAGTTCTCTCTCTAGGTACTTTCTGGCTCATAATGATGCACTCTATGCTCTTGAAGCATTGGAAGGAGATCCACTGCCCTCCATAGAGGGCTATGATTCACACACAGGAGAGAACCCTCTGGGAGATTCACTCTCTGAGCATGGCACATGGGGACATTTAAAATAGGACGTTATTTCTGCTCTGAATGGCTGTCATGGATGGCCCAGGCCTGAAAAGTTCTACAAGGATAGAACGAGGATAATGAGGACAGGAAAGGCCCTGTGGGGCTGTCAGGGTCAAGGTCAGGCTCCCCCAGCTGCAAGACTAGACCCTGGATGCCTCCCTCACCAGTCAGAAGCCAGGATGGTATACAGAAGCATTGTCAGTGTGTGTATGACAGAGAACAAGCTCTGTGTTACAGAGCGTCCCTGCATCCTCCCTCCGTTATGATCCCACAGAGACTCGAGGATCTTACTGGCACTCATGAATCCTTGGAAATTTTATCTGGATGATTGTATAATTACTGAAAGTTGACCTGGGCCTTCAATTCCAGTTGATGTATTTAGTTATTACATCCCATAACACAGTAAAACTGAGAGTCTTGCTTAAACCCTCTTATCCACGAAGAAGACTAAATTATTCTTATTCCAGTTGTGAAGTTAAATGGTCCTGAGATTTAGTGTATCACATTTCCCTAGATGACTCTAATTATTATTTTTATTTTTTATTCATTTTTTTATTATTATTGGGGAATCATCTAGGCTACAATGAACCAGGTTATAATGCTAGAGTTTGCTGGGTGAAGTCCCTCTATTAACAGTGTCCTGCCCCCAAGAGGTGTGTCACACACCATGGCCCCACACCACCCTCCTTCCGTCCCTCTCTCCCTTCCCACATTCGCCCTCCTGCCACCAGGTACTAGCATCAATTGTCCTCATATCAGAATTGAGTGCATTGGATTCTTGCTTCTCCATTCTTGTGATGCTTTACTAAGAAGAATGTATTTCAACTCCATCCAAATTAATACAAAAGATGTAAAGTCACCATCCTTTTTAGTGGCTGTATACTATTAGTATATGTATATACTATATACATATACCACAGCTTATTAATCGATTCCTAGATTGGTGGGCATTTGACTAGTGAAAATGTCCTTATGGTAAATGATTTCTTTTTCAAAAATATGGAATGCTTCACGAATTTGCGTGTCATCCTTGTGCTGGGACCATGATAATCTTCTCTGTATTGTTCCAATTTTAGTATATGTGCCGCTGAAGCGAGCATGATGACCCTAATTAAAGACAACCTTTAATTCAAATGCCATCAACTGTCCAATTATTCTGAAAGCTGACTCAATGCCAGGATGATGCCTCATCTTTCTTAGTAAGAGACTATTTTATCATTTTGGAAAAATTATGTGTTTACAGAGAAATTAATATCTCCATATAAAGTCACAGTTTGCAGCATGTACAGAGGTTCAGCCAATGAGGAAAACAAATGTTGATGTTAGGGATTATAATCTTGTACCTTCCTTAGGATTTTTACAATTAGATTTTACTTAAGGAGATATCAGTATAGGTCAATGAAGTTTTATACATTGGTGTTTCCTTGAAGATTATGTGCAATTGAAATGAACACCCCCATCTCAGTGTCAGAGCTTCTCCAGCAGCTGATGTGGGAGCTTCATCCTGAGGGAAGAGGGACAGGCTGGCAGGGGAAGCAGAAATGCGGAAGGGAGGGGGCCCTGTGGTCCAGGGTTGGGTGTCATGATTCCATAGGGACCTGCACATGGCTTGTCCCGGCACAGGAGGGACAGGCAAGACCAGAGGCTGGGGACGGAATGAAGGAGGGCCAGGCCCAGAGAGTCCTGGAGGGAAATACTGTTTTACTTTCTCTTCATAGGGAAAGAATCTGTGGACTATTTGTAGACAGAGAGGTGCATTCCCAGGGACCATGTGTAGTAAGTGTCCCTCTATTGTGTAAAGAATGTAATGACATGAGAAAAAATGTGAACAAGTCACACCAAGGGCTCTGCAGGGCCCAGAGGAGCAGTGATGGGCAGCTGCGCTCAGCACCTGGGGCAGGGCAGGGAGGACAGACTGAGGGGCTGTGGAAGGAGCCTGGAATTTAGAGCTCCGGTCCCATGGGGCATGAGGGGCTCTCAGCTGTCAGGAGGGGGCACCACAGGTGGACACTGAGGGTGGTGGGGGCTTTGTGTTGGTGACTTGTTCACTGTGTTTTCCCCACAAGAATCTAAGCTCCATGTCAACAGGTTATGTTTTGTTGTTGTAATTTTCCCAGTTTCTCACTTCACAGTCTACAGAGATCAAAGCACTCCCTGGAATCAGAGATGCTCATTCCTCATCTGTTGAGTGAGTGGGTAAGTTCACCTAAATCAAAATCACAGGAAGAGCCTCAGCTCTGAGTGAAATATGATGACTTCTTCTTTGTAGACATTTTCAGTTATTGTTCTGAGTTCATTCAAATACATTCTTAATAATAGATTTAATCTCTGGTCTAGGGAACAGAAAAGGAACATGGACTTGAGCCCTGGGAAGGTGACCAGATGGGGGGACTGGATAAAAGTGGGCTCCTATAGAGATAGTGGAGAATGTGTGATGGTGCTGAGTAAAGAAACCATGGGCAGCAGGTGGATGGAGGAGCAGGCTCTGGGCACAGACAACATCTGCCGTGAGCAAACACACTGCAGAGCATGGCTCGGTCGGGTGAACGTCAACCAGCATTGCTTTGAACTCACTTGTCAACAAAATGTTAAACCCTCTCTTGAACATCTGATGTATGATCCATGAATATCTCATATTGAACTGTTCAATCCTAAATCTCTCAAATACCCTCTTGAGAAAACTTGAAAACAAGATGGGCTTGAGGGCTCTGTGTGCACAGACAGCTGATTCTGCACAGCGGGAGGAGATGGAGGAAGCTGAGCAGAGTGTGTCTGAGGATGGAGCACAGGCTGGACTTTATTCCAGGGCAGCATGGCACCATGTGAGCCCCACAGGTGCAAACCTCAGGGTCCCCTGTGCTCCCTTCACTGTGTCAATCAGCACAGCAATTACCACAGCACAAAATCACATACTCAGAATACAAGTTGACCCATGTGAGAGTAGCTGAAATACAATTCCTTCATGACTACTGGCCATGAAAACCATAAATATGTGCACATATTAAATAATACAGCAAGGGATTTTACTATGTTGACAGCAGGTTTGGTGAGGGAGCTAACAGCTTGACTTGTCATTATAGACAGGTCTGCCCCTCTCATAGTCCAAGATTTTCTGGGAGTGAGAAACTAGTCATTACACACAGAGTATCAGAATTGGAAACTCAGTATGTGAGATCCAGACTGTGCATGTGCAAATAAAGACAGGGGACCTGTCAAGACCAGCTGGGCCCTCAGGTGTCTGGACCATGGGGAGTTGTGTGCTGTAACCAGCAGGGGGCGCTGGAGTACTGCCCCGTGGTCCCTACACACCTGCTCAGGGAGAACCAGTCACTCCAAGGAGACTGCCTCTGAAGCTCTGCTTTGGGTGTGGCTGGAGGCTCACTTTCTGCCCACAGGCTGTGATCCCCTCTAGATACAAAGCTCTTTCTCCTTCCTACACGTGCACACTCTGTGCCTGGCTCAGTCACAAAAGGGGAAGCCCACTCTGTGGTAGACTCCAATGGCTTCCTCTCTGAATTCTGGGCCTATTCATACCTTATCCCCACCTGTCCTCCCATGCAGACAAAATCACACCTCCACCACCTCCACACAACACAGACTCACTGTTCAGGATGGGTCAAGGATGCTTAGAGGAAGCAGGAACAGATTACAAGGCCTGAGCCCTCCAGCCAGAGTGATCACGTTCTCCAGCCACCACCAGGAGTGTGGGCCTGGCGTCAGGATCATTGCAGTGTTGGGAAATGGCCCCACCGGCCCTGTGTGTGACCTGCATCTGCCCCCCAAATCTTCCCTCATCTGGGAGACTGCTTCTGTCCTCCTCCACCACAGATGCTGTTTCTCGTGCCCACTTTCAAAGTCCTCCACGTGACGGTCATGCTTTGGTCTGAACCCTCAGGACTCTCCCTTCTGAGCCTGATGTGACCTTCCACACCTGTAACTGCAGTGATGGAAAGCTGGACAATGCCCCAACCCCGGCCATGTCCCTGAGCAGCCCCCTATCTTCTCTCCATGGGGCTCGGCCTAGAGAACAGATGGAGGTGTCTCCAGAGCACAGACCAGCATGCTGGTGTGTGACACTCAGATGGACAAGGGCTGGGGACAGCCAGTCTGGCTTGTCTGAAAAGACTAGGCCTAGGCTGAACAAGACACATCTCCCCTGGGCCTACAGATGAGCACCACAGATTGGGTGGGAAAAGATGAAATTTAAGCAGCATGCCCCCAACTATGTTTATGCTCCATTGTCCATTCCTTTTTTTATTTTTATTCACACAACCTTTTTGTACAAGTGTGGTAAAACCATGGTAGGGAAATGTAAAGAAAATATGTAACAGGATGAAAAGAAAATAGGAGACAGATAAGAACAGTGTAAATGTAGCAATT
>CAUYTI010081578.1:0-14138 GCA_963575145.1 Galago senegalensis | reverse complement strand
CCCGCCAAACAACAATGACGGCTGCAACCAAAAAATAGCCGGGCATTGTGGCAGGCGCCTGTGGTCCCAGCTACTTGGGAGGCAGAGGCAAGAGACTTGCTTGAGCCCAGGAGTTGGAGGTTGCTGTGAGCTGTAATGCCACAGCACTCTACACAGGGGGGACAGCTTGAGGCTCTGTCTCAAAAAAAAAAAAAAAAAAAGGAAAAAGGAAATTCATATGTTGCAACTGGAGTTATGGAGTTCCTGTTCATGATGTGACAAAGTAAAGAAATTGATGTTTGAGGAAGATTTATATTGTAGTGGATAGGCTGGGACTTTGCTAGATTAGAGACATGGAGACAATTCAGAATCCATCTAGTAACTTGGACATCAGAAGGTCATAACATGGATGAGGGCTGGCTGGAGATGGAAAGGAAGAGTCAAACGTCATAGGCACTATAAAGAAAAAATTCACCGTGGCTTGATGACTAATTGGACTTGGGCAAAGAAGAACAGAGAGTCCAAAATGAATGCAACATTTGTTGTTGTCTGGGGGACTAGAAGGGTAGCAGTGCCATAGAAAACAAAACTACACCTTGATTGATACAATAAATACTTTCTTAAAAATGTGTATAGCATAAAATTGTATACATCAGGTTAGGATGTTGGTGTGCTACTTTAACAAAGAACAAATGATAGTGGCTTAAATAAAATAGATATGTTTGTCTCTTATATAAATATCTGAGCTGATAGAAAGTATACAAGGTAGGGAAGGTAGTGCTGCCGAATGGTCTCAAGTTTCTTCTGTTGTTGCTCCATCGTTATGATGCTACCCTCATCTGCATGACCAAAACAGGCTCACTACAACCTGTTCTTCTGCCAGGCTGAAGGTAAAAGAAAGAATGTTGAGGATGGTACCTTCTATGTAAGATATGACCAGAGTTGTATGTCACTTCCTCTCATATCCTGTTGGCCAAATCTTGGTCACATGGAAATATCTAGCTGCAAGGGAGCCTGAAAAATGTATTTGTAGAGGTGGCCATGTGCCCAGCTAAAACTTAGGGTGTTTTCCTATTAAAAGGAAGAAGGTAAGGGGGGAGCCTGTGGCTCAAAGGAGTAGGGCACCAGACCCATATGCCGGAGATGGCTGGTTCAAATCCAGCCCTGGCCAAAAACTGCAAAAATAAATAAGAATAAAAGGAAGAAGGTAACAGCAGGTAAGACAATTAATACTCTCTGTCATAGTTACCATTTAGTAGAAAAACTTTTGTAAAATTTCTTTGATAAATAACATTTAAGGGGAAAACCCAGATTTTAAAATATTAGATTTTCTGGAACTGCAATGTATCTGTAAAGGAGAAAGAAGGAAGAAAATATCAGTCCTTTTCCCCAAAACTGCGCTCGAGTATCTGGGATTTTGAACTAATCAATGAGTCAGGAAGGCATTGAATAATTATTGTGTGCAAAGACTGGTTGTCAAATCTTAGAACCAGAAGAGACCTGGCAGTATTATAAACTTATTTTTAAAAGTATGAGTCAGCATGTTTCCTGGAAGGATATTTGTCCAGGTGAAAGAAGTGACTGTACAAGTAAATCTTCATTTCCACCTCTGTCACCAAACCTGGACTCTTCCCAAGTTGCATCTCTCCTGGATGTATCACACTTTGATTCCAACTGCCATTATGAAGACAGTCTCCCTGGAATGCCCAGTTTCTCCTTTAATATTTAACTAGGGCACAAATAAATCCCTTTTCTTTAGTGCCCTTTCATAAAACTAAGATAGGCTGGCATTAATCAGGCAGGGTGCAGTGGCTTGTGCCTATAATCTCAGTACTTTGGGAAGCCAGTGCAAGAGGATTGCTAGAGGCCAGGAGTTGGAGACCGGTTTAAGCAACATAGCAAGATCCCCACTGCCACAAAAAAAACCCAGAAAAATCAGCCAAATGTGGTGGTGCTCATCTATAGTCCCAGCTACTTGGGAGGCTGAGACAGATGGATTTCTTGAGCCCAGGAGTTTGAGGTTGCTGTGAGCTATGGTGATGCCATTGTACTAGCCTGCATGACAGAGTGCGATCCCTCCAAAAAAAAAAAAAATGATAATAATAATGAGTTAACCAGATATGATAGGAGAACAAAAGGAAACATAATAGATGCAATATAACAATTGTCAGGTTGTTGATGTATAGGGAGAATTCTGAGCCAATGTTGACAACAGTGGAAGGACTAGTGTAATAGCAAAGCCCCTCTCCTTCCAGATTCCTGCCAGTCTTTGCCAGGTGGCCATTGGTAAATAACAGACCTTTACCTACCAAATTGGGGTTTCTAAAAACAAACCAAAGACACTGCTCTCCTAAGTCAGGTACTTGGGATCTCACTCTTAGCAGAGGGCAACGTCTATTCTTCTTTCTCTCTCCCCACCCTCCCACCCCTCCACTCCTACACACACACACACACACACACACACACACACACACACCCCGCCTAGCACAGTAACCAGCACACAGTCAAGGCTCAATATAATGTCTCTAGGATAAAAACTCAAAGGTTTTTCTCATACAAATGACCAGAGTGACTCAAAGCCTTCTCACTGATTTCTAGTTGGGATCTGAGGGCCATGCTTTCCTTGAGTTATTGGGACTGGAATGCCAGACACACTGACTAGCCAATACTTCCTGTGTTTTAGGTGATCTGCTCCACTCATCTTCACTTGCTCCAAAACAAGAGATAACGCACAGACCTGACTTGAGATCAGCTGACCAATCTCTTCATTCTGAAATGAAGAAGCTGAGGCCAGAGAATAATCAAGAACTTGCCCAGCCTCTCATAGTAGTTCAGTGGCAGAAATACACCTGCAGCCCAAACCCTTTAATGCCCGGCCTGTGGATGTGTCACCTCACCACTCCCCATTGCTTTGCTCCTCTGCTTGTTTTCACTAGAACCCTGACCACAGAGAAGCTGCAGACGGCTGCTCTGGCCCAAGCCCACAAGTGGTTCCCGACTGTCCCTCTCCCTGCCTTCAGGGCCTGGCAGGCCTTTTGTTAGTTCCCAGAAGCTATACCTCTCCTTTACTGTTTACCAGAAGAACCTTGAAGTTTAACAGATGTAGAAACAGATACTGCCCAAATATGGGCTCACCTGTGGGGACCTCTGGGAACGGGGAGACAATAGAGGTGTTTTCTATGGGGTTCCAGAACAAGTCATAAATACCAGAAAGCACCTGTTTAAAGTAATACTGCCTTATTATTTTTTAAAAAACAAAACAATAAAACCCTGATTTTCTCTGTTTTGTCTGCTCTTTTTCTCTATTGGCCCATCTCCAACTTTCCTGAATAAATTGTAGGCAAACCTCCTGAATGCCTAGTCCCTCATTTCCAAAAGAGAAACCAAAAGGCCAGTAACTCCATGCCTTGGTTACTACTTTTGCTAAGTATGAGCCCTACTCAACAGAAATTACAGCTTACCACAAGAGGACAAATTTTGTTTAAAGGGAACCTTTTTATAATACTTTTTATCTGATTATAAAGATAACATATATTCTTGGATCAAGACTGGGAAAAAAACAGAAATATAAAGACTTTTTAAAAATATAATGTCACCACCACTGTTTGCATTTTGGTATATTTCTTTTCATCATTTTTTTTTTGTCAACACACACATAACTATCATACATTTATTTGCAGGCAGAGTAATAGATAAAAAAGAATCAAACTTTTAGGTCACAGATGGGCCAGTAAAAAAAGAGGCCCATGTATCCCAAGAACATGGGATATATATCAACACATATATAGAGACATGAAATAAGAAAGCTTCATTTGTGTGTGTGTGTAGAGACAGAGTTTCATTTTGTTGCCCTCGGTAGAGTGCCACAGCAACCTCCAACTCCTGGGCTTAGGCAATTCTCTTGCCTCAGCCTCTGGAGTAGCTGGGACTGTAGGCGCCCTCCACAACACCCAACTATTTTTTGTTGCAGTTTGGCCGGGCCGGGTTTGAATCCGCCACCCTTGGTATATGGGGCTGGCGCCCTACCCACTGAGCCACAGGCGCCTCCCCAGGAAAGCTTCATTTTACACTTGGAAAAGAGGCCCACTGCTTCCCAAGTGCAGGTGGAATTCATGTTATTGTTGTAACTGATCTTTTCCATGAAAAAACTATATTCATCAATTTGTTGGTATTTGCTGTGACTCTGACTACCCTCAGTTTCTGTTCTTCTGCTGAAGTGGAATGAATCCATGTGCTTATCAAACAAGGCTGTGGCACAGGGGATGGCAGCAGCAGCAGTGACAGCCTGAATGCAGGAAGTCACATTTGAAGGGGAAGCTCGGGCTGGCAGAAGTGTGTTAACCTTTCATCCATGACATTGGGTTTAATAATGTTAACTTTGTAGTAAAAGCTGCTGCTTTGAGCTCAGGGTTCATAAAAAGTGTCACTGGTCCTTGATGTTCCCAGTTGAGGATAGTAAGGAAAACAGAACCCTGAAAGCTCACACTGATTGAAGCAAAGACGGAGCTGGGAGGTCAGCCCAGTGCCCTCACTCCTGCCCAGCCTGACAGAACTGAACAGCTATTCATAGCTGCTGGAGCACTTCCAAGCTGTGAGTGTAAATTTACTTGTATCATCTCTGCAGAGAGGAACTGTGCAGTCCCCAGTGCCTCCTGGTTGATTTGGATCGACTGTTTATTTGTTTAGTCCTGTAATGATATTATCCACAGGGCTAGAGCCACACAGGGAGGATGAGGAATTCCTGGAGGAGGGAGGCTGCGTGTGTTTATTGCCCTGTCAGCCCTTCACGACAAAAGACAAAAGCTGCTGTAATTTGTGTGTTCCCACACACACACACGATCCATATGGACAATCTCGAGGATAGGTGCTGATGAAGGGGGAAAGGGATTACCAGAAATCGGGATGCCAGCTGCCTTGTGAGAAACGCGGGGAAATGCTGTCGCAGTAAGCCTCTGGTTAAATACCACCGTTCCAGAGCTGGAAGGCCTTCTGAGATGTTATCCACACCAGAGGGAAAAAGAACCACCCGCTCTTGACTGACTTGGGCTCTGTGTTGCCTTGGACCTTCCAACCTAATTTTATTTTCTTTTCAAGCTCAGTGGTTTCTGTTGCCTTAGGAGAATCTAGGGCTTTCATGGCAATGCATGGTGGGGGGTGGGGGGGTGGACCGTGATTTCCCTTTTCCTCAGCACATTTATTTATAGCTCAGTTTCAATGCAGTGCTTAGCTGTGGGCGGATCATCAGGGCCAATTCTAGTTCATCTCCTCAGTGTCAGACTGAAACCACCTAACATGTGCTGCCAATCAGTTCCTGATTGTTTTTCTGGGAGCGTGCAGCTCTGAAAGCTCCTTCTACCTCAGGAACGTGCCATCCATCCAAGAAATACACTACTTGAAAGAAAGGACGAAATGAATCAACAGCGTCAGCATGTCCCTCAGCAGGCTGGCAAATGGTGACCTGCTAAGGGGCGGTTGTACCCAACCTTCTTGCTGACTGTGGGTCCACTGAGGCCTTGCCACGTCCCTACTGTCATCATGGTTTGATCAGCACCACCTGAAGGGCTCATACAGTCCTTGATGCCAAGACAGCAAAGGGCACTGCTGACTGGAAAGTCATTGCTAGTGGGATGGATGGCTGCCACAGGCCTTGAGAAACAACGTCAGGGACACGCACAAACCACCCCTACAAAGTGGCCCAACACAGCCAGTGAGGCATGATGGCTCATCCGGTAGCGTCAAATAACGGGGGCTCATTTTCAGTGGGGGACAAGACAACCACGTGGCTCATGAGTGGCAGCCCTCCCAGAAAGCAGCCATTTGTGGTTCCCAAACAATGGAACATTCCCTAACTGACACCAGGGAAGGGAATATGAGCAGCCACGTGGCTTTCCGGGCAGTATCACTACAGCGGCCCCATCCAACTGACACAGATCCCTGAAGTCTGTTCCCAGTGAAAAGCCAAGCTGCCTATATGTAATTATTATATGGATAATATGAGGAAATGTGAATATGAGTAATAGGAGGGAAATGCTTAACAAGTGAACTAAAAAGATGCCTCACTGATCCCGAACTGCGGGAAGAAGCAGGTTGAGAGGCAGATGCGGCTGCCATTTGTACTTACATGGGGCTGGTACCCACCCACCTCTGCGTGTGCCTTTCCAGTTCCCCTAAGTGGGAAAGAAAAACTACAAAAATCCCCTCACTTTGCTTACCAGGCATGAATGGGAGGAGGAGATGAGGGGTGAAGAAATAAGTTCACCTTAGGGCAAAGCAAACAACCATACTAAACGGAGGAGTTGTTACAAAAGCAAAATATAGGCACTGAGTGTATTTTTAACGACCAGGACTAGGGTGCCCTGAGTAAACATAAACAGCTTCCTGCCTGCGGAGGGCTAGAAACCGTCCCGTCTTGGATATGAGTTCCCTGCCACCCCCTCTTAAGGGTGCCTGGCCCTGCCAAAAATCATTTACAAATAAAGAGCTCTCAGAAATGTGCCCTACCTTGGGCCAAAGAGATGAACCTCTTTTCCAATAAATATCTGGCCAGGAAGGGGGTAGGGGAGCCGGGAGTAACAAAGGGAGCCAGCGGCCTGGATTTGTTTGGATTGCAGGGCCGGCGCAGGAGCGGCCGGGCGCAGCTGACCACGGGTACAGATAGGTTAATTTCCACATGGAGCTGCAGAAACCCTATCCGCGGGTTGCGAAGCGTGGGTCAGCCAAGGCATGTTAATCTGTTTAGCATGTGCGCCGCGCGGAGGAGCCAGACCACCGGGGCGCAGGAGGCGCGGCCGCAGCCGCAGCCGCGCTGCTCCGGGGAGTTAATAAAGAGCTTAAGGCAAGTAAGTGCATCGAGCCTGCGAGCGGCTCCGGGCCGGCGGCCCCGGGAGGGCGAGGCCTCCGGCCGCCAGCGCTCGCGTCCCGCGGGCCCCGGATCCGCGCGCGCCCCGCCGCGCCCAGCCCAGCTGCCCCGGGCGCCCGCGGGCCGCCGCGCACCGATCCCCTGCTCCGCGTTCGCGCCGCTGGGGAGGAGGGGAGCGAGGGGGGAGGGGGGCTAGCCACCTCGAACATTTTTAACTAATCAAAATATTTGCTGATGAGTATTTATTTTTACAAGAACTCGGTTTGGCTGGAGACTTCCCGAGCAACAATATGGGCTGCCGTGTTAGGTTTGCGACGGAGCCAAGTGCGGTTGGGCTTATTGAATCTGCGCGCTTCAACGCAGATGAGCTCCGGAGACGTTTCTCTGTTCCGGGGAAGCAGCTTTCCCAAGACCATCTTTCTGGAGATGGTGCTTAGAACACAACCACATGTCCCCCCAAAGCACGGGAGGCTTCGTGTGTCACGTTTGGGCTGAATGAAAAGAGGAACGCGCGCTCTTTCCTGTCCAAGGCAACAAAAGAAAAAATAGCGGGAAACTTCCCTGTCCGGAGAGAGGAAACCAAAGCTCAGAGGTTCCACGGAAAGCGCGAGCAACAGCAGAACTGGATGAATACGACGTCCACCTCCACGCATCCCTCCATCATGCTAAGCGTTTCCTTCCTCTTGTTTTCCGTCCTCCTAATACTCAAGCAAGAAAGACACTTTTAACTTTACTGAAGTTAAGATGTTGAGTCTGGTCCAAGGGTAATAAAACAACTACTTCATTCAAGTCATTGCAAAGCCAGTGGCCACTATCTTGGAAAAACTATGAAAGATGAAGTCGGATCAAGTTTGCAAACTGACAAATGCAAACAGTCATGAACTGTAAAGATCCTTGAAAAATATTGAACCGGAATTTGTTAAATGTTGGCTGAGAATTGTTTAAAATATCCTAACTGGTGGCAGAAAATAGACTGCTGGGCCTTAACTGGTTGTTAACCTCCAACAATTCAGCAGTCCTTAGAGCAGTGGTTCTCAACCTTCCTAATGCCTCTAGCCTTTAATACAGTTCCTGTGGGTCGCGACCCACAGGTTGAGAACCGCTGCCCTAGAGAGTGCGTCCCAAAGATGGCTTCTCAGTGGCTATGTCTTGGGGGGGAAAGGGAAGTGTGGCAGACGTTGTTCTGACAGTGTGCAGGGTACCACTGCCAAGAAGTGCATTCAGAAAGTGTAAATGAGCAGATAGTGAAAATATGAAGTTAGGTCAGATCAAGCAGAAAGTAAATTTAATCATCGTGAAAAGTAGACTTCCCAAGATGGTTAAAATAAACACAGAAGAAAAATGCTCAAAGAATCATGGGAATCCTAAACTAAATATTATTTGGCAATGCAATCTGGTATTGTTTCAATCTTGCTTTTCTATAGCAAGCACAGTACTAGGAAATAGAAAGTCTAATAAAATGAACTATTAGGAATCATAAACCCATTTCTAATATCTGTACTACAGGTTACTGTTCAGTTTGGGGAGCCTTAAGTGAAGGGATTTTGAGAATTAAAAGTATCCCTTCCCTCCTGCACTTCCTTCACTTACTTGGTTTATATTAGTCATAAGGGTCCTGATCTTAATGACAGTTGCCACCTGTCTCATTTTAGCCCATATACTCCCCCAACTCAAAATTAAGTTAAAGTGTGAAATGAGTTTATGGCTTCTTTTGATCAAAGAGACTCAGGCCTCAGAATTCAAGACAGAAAAAAACAGCTAGCCCTGATAAATGTTGCTTGCACTTTACAGTATTTGAAACTGATTGGCAGAGATAAGAGGATTAAGGAAAGTGAACATTTCAGATAGTAAAAAAAAAACCCTAAAAACTGTAGCTGAGGAAATCAAATTATTTGGAAGCAAAAAGAGAACAGGTTTCAATCATTCTAACTCAAATTTCCTTTACTTAGTGAGCCCAGCAGAAAGAGAACATATTGTTTTTACGTGTCAAGAGAAAGACAGCAGTAAAGAGCCTGGTGTTCAGTAAACCAATGGGACTGTCCACCTGGAAGTGTCATATTTCCATGCTGAGGCTGTGAGGCTACCAGTCTCTCCAAGTGAGACTACCGTGTTTCCCCCAAAATAAGACACTGTCTTATATTTACTTTTTCTCAAGAAGACAACTAGGGCTTATTTTCAGGGGATGTCTTCCTCTCTGTGCAGAAATGCATGGCGTGGCTATGCAGATATGCTGCATAGCCATGCCCATCACTAGGTCTTATTATTGGGGTAGGGCTTATATTTAACAAATACATAGAAATCCTGCTAGGGCTTATTTGGGGGGTAGGTCTTATTTTCAGGGAAACATGGGTTCTTAGTGGTCTCAAGCTTATATAACAAAATGCCATGGACTAGGTGGCTTAAACAACAGAGGCTTATTTCACACAGTTTTGGAGGCTGGAAAATCTAAGACCAAGATGCTGACATATTTGGTCTCTGATGAAAGCCCTCTTCCTTGCTTGCAGACAGCCACCTGCTTGCTGTATCCTCATATAGCAGAGAAAGTGAGAGCGCTAATTTCTTCCTCTTCTCATAAGGACACTAATTCTACCATGGGGTTCGGGGTCTCACCCTATGACCTCACCTAAAACCAAAGGCCTCACCTTCAAATTTCATCACATTGAATCAACACATAAATTTGGGGAAGGGGATATAAATATTCAGTCTACAACAGAGAAGGACTGCCACATTAGTGCAATGTAGTTGATGGGACAGGACACGGGGTGACAATTCCTATCTCACCTTTAAAGATCAAAACCCTACAAAGGACCCACCTTCTTAGAAAGCTTTCTTTAACTGTCTTCCTTTTACATATCACTTTATTTCTCTTTTAACAATGTTTAAAGCATTTACTTTGGCCGTCTCTGTTTAATAAGCTGTATGTCCCATGACCCTAGAATGCTATACCAATAATAGTGATAATATGATGATGACTGACAGTGAGGATGACAGCAGCTAACATTGATTTAGCCTGTATCATGTGCCAGTTCTTTGCATGCATTATATCATTTTCACCATAAACTTTATCATGTAGATGTTGTTATAGCCCATTTTACAAGTAAGAATACGGAGGCTCAAGGAGGCTAGGTAACATTTGCCAGGTTAATACGTGGATAATGGCTAATGGTTATTAAGTGCAACGACAGCTGGTTTCCAACCATTGGTCTCTGTACGCCCAAGTCTGTGATCTTAGCTGTTGCATTATCATATAAGCCCGTCTTTATGCACACAGTGCCCCCCAATGTCTGTGGGGGATGATAATGTAAAATTTCTATTTCAATAACCCTGAGATCAAAGTTCTTTTAATAGAAACCCTAAAATTTTGAGCATCAACATTTTTCTCCCTGAGTAGAATTATAATTCCCGTCTCTACAGTGTATTAATTCTTGCCTCCCCTTTTCTTTTAAACTAAGGTCTCTTTCCACCATTTATGACTAGATTCTATTGGGCACCTTTTCTGAGCCTGTGTCATTCTACTTGCTGCAATGAGAGTGATCGACAGCTTCAATTTTTATGTATTTAATTTTTAAATATACTGGACACTAAACCTGAAACAGATATAGAGTGGCCATAAAGTTCATGTGCGATTTTATTACACATGAACTTCATGGCCACCCTGTACTTATCCCATTTGTCACTCTAAAAAAAAAAATGCCTGATGAGATATAGGGGGGAAAAAATCACACTTACAGGGGACTAAGTTTCCCAGGGTCCCCAGAGGTAGGTGGGATCATGGCAGGAAGTGAACTCGGGGCTTTTTGAAGTGCTCCAGGAGAAGCCAGTGCAGAATGGAGCTAAAATGCCAAATGGGCCAGAAACTAACCTACTACTTTGACAGTTCTTGGGATAAGGAATTAGATTTCCATCAGAGCATAGAGATCAAGGCAGGGATCTTGATTAGTTTATGGATCCCGTGCTTATAAAATGACACTGGTAATACTAAGTCTTCTCTTCTAAGTAAATATTCTGCCAAATGGAGGAACAAATTCAGCCAAATACCTTGAATGCCTCTGAGGAAAGCACCACAGAAAAACCCTTTTCTAAAGTGATATTGTCTTGTTCAATTGCCAGGAAGTATTTCTTCCCAAATAGGTGATTGATGAACTGAAGATCTTTCAAAGCACGAAGGATCCGTGTCATTTAGATAAGCCATTTATCTGGGGTTCCAAATGGACAAGAGAAGCAATCTCTCATAATTCCTCAAAACACCGAGTGCCTTTGTATGGGCCAGACTTGTCTGAAAAGGAGAACAGAGTGATACTGCCTCGTGAATCCCTCAGCCGTCACATTCCAAGAGTGTCCGGGTAAAGGAGTCCAAGCAGTTGCTTCTGAAATCATAAATTCCAAAAGACAATGAAAGTTGCAATCACAAGGGGTAACAGAAGCCAAACACATTAGGAACATGTTCCCTGAACAAATAGCATAATCCCGGACACGCGGGAACACATGGTTTGCCTCAAACATGTTTCATTTTGTCATCGCATTGAGTGTACAGTATTTCTCTTTGGGTGCAAGAGTGATTGATTTCCTTGGGAGAATTGTTTGTAAGAACATGAAAGTTGCCAAAGCAAACACGTTTGGAGGGAAGTGTGGAGAAGGGGAGTAAGAATATTTGGAGTAGATCTGGGTTTGGGAAGTTCATGCAGAGGTGAGACAGTGAGATGTAGAACAAATACAAACATTCTGCACACTTCATCTACATAAATTATGTTCTGAAATTCACTCTGCACAGACATTAGCTGTGGAGCTACAACTCTCCCTAGTGTGCCTCGAGAATGTGGGCACATGGCCAGTTTTTAAGTGAATGATTTGCAACTTTTCCTCCACATGATTTAGTCCAGTAATACTTAGATCATCCTGATTTTAATCCACAGAAGTCATGTAGTCATTGTAAAAACACCGATAATCTATTTGTCTTTTATGATAGAATTCTATTACTGACTTATATGACTAGATTTGTCTTGAGATAGGTTGACAAAATGGAAAACATTGGGCCTATTTCCTTTGATCTCTTTCTCTACCATGAAAAAACTACCTAAATAATATGCAGCACCATTTATTACCGTGTGAATTTGAAATGTTCCTTTTGGTTGTTTTCTCTAAATGTAAGCTAAATTGTGTTAAAGATGATCATTCTTAGCTTCTATCTGCCCATAGGTATTAGCTCCTGAGAGATGTGAATTTGTTATCAAATACTCCTTACATGCTTAAGTGTGTAGTTATAGGATGGACTAGCAAATGGAATTTTTTTTTGATTACTCCATTAGGATTTTGTTTTTCAAGTAGCTATTTTTAGAATGCAAAATGAGAACTTCTGAAAATTAGCAATTAGATATCTGAATAAACATTACCATTGAAAGATGATTCTCTAAATACAAAATATAAATAACTTAAACCCCAGAGAATACAGACGCTTGACCTGGGCTGTGCATAGTACCAAGACAGCCTTGCTACATGAAAGTTCTCATCACTCACACCAAGGCAGAGCTTCCCTCCGTCTCGCCATTATTACTCTGTTGCCCAGCTAGTACCGGAAGTATGGAAGGGGAGGAGATCACTTGTACATGTACTAGTTATCTACAGCTACGTAGCAAATTAACCTCCAACCTAGCAGTTTAAAACATTTTTTATCTTACAGTTCTGTGGGCCATGAATCTAGGCACAGCTCAGCTGGCCCCCCCAGCTCTGGGTCCCTCACATGGCTGTAGTTATATCAAGGTTTGACTGGGAAGGATCCACTTCCTACCTCACTCACCTGCTTGTTGACAGGAATCAGTTCCTTGGTGGTTGGTGGACTGAGGCCTCAGTGTTTCCTGAGCTGTTGGCCTTAGCCTTCCTAGGTTCCCTCACCCATGGGCCTCTATATAGACCATCTTACAGCGTGTCAGCTGGCTGCAACAGTGCTAGCAAGCAAGTGGGCAAGAGAGAGTATTAGCAAGAGGGTAACACAGTCTCTCCTAACCTGATGATGGAAGTGACAGCCCATCTCTTTTGCTGCTTAGAATCAGATCCAGCTCCTATGCAAGGGGAGGTGATTGCATGAGGGTGTGAATACCAGGAGGTGTGGATCATTCATAGCCATGTTAGAAGCTGCCTATTATATCACTAATGACTATAAGGTGTATTCTTCCTGTGATGGTTAATTTCAGGTGTCAACTTCACAGAATTAAGGAATAGCAAGAGGCTAGGTGTAGTGTCATATGCTTACAATCCCAGCACTTTGGGAGGACAAGGCTAGAGGATTGCTTAAGCCCAGGATTGGCCCAGTCAAGACCAGCCTAGGAAAAATAATGAGACCCCATCTCTACAAAAAATGTTTAAAAAATTACAAGGCTATGGAAGTGTGTGGCTGTAATCCCAGCTACTTTGGAAGCTGAGACAGTAGGATTGCTTGAGCCCAGGAGTTTGAGGTTACAGTGAGCTAGGCTGACACTTTAGTCTGGGGCAACTAAAGGGAAAATGCCTCAAAATAAAAAAGAAAAAGAAGGAAAGAGAGAAGGAGAGAAAGAAAGGCAGGAGGGAGGGAGAGAGGGAAGGAAGGAAGGAATCTGCAGGTTGCCACTTACATTAAAAAAAAATTTAAAAATCAACACATTGTACCCCACAAATGCATAAATGTATTCATTTGTGTGTATATGTGTATATGTCTTAATAAAAGGAAAAAAGAAAAAAATATATATACATATACATGTGTGTGTATATATATATATGATCCATGGTTGGTTAAATTCACAGCTATGTAACCCATGGATATGGAGGGTTACAAGCACACACATGCACATATGTTACATAGTATATACACACAGACACACATATCTCCCATTGGTTCTCTCTGGAGAACTCTGACTAACATACTTCACTTGTATCCTAGATCCCACTTTATACCCTAGGATACTGGTTCTCACAGTGTAATTCCTTGATCAGCAGCATCACTTGGGACTTTATTAGAATTGCACATTCTCAGGTCCCCTCCAGACCTACTGAATCAGAAATTCTGGAAAGGGTCCTAGCATCCTGTGTTCTAACAGATCCACCAGGTGGTTCTGAGCATGCTATGGGCTGTTCCCTTAGAAACAAAGGGAACAAAGGTGGCCGAGCCTCCCAATTTCCCTCTCCTTTTTTTTTTTTTTTTTTTTTTGTAGAGACAGAGTCTCACTTTTTCACCCTTGGTAGAGTGCAGCGGAGTCACTCCAGCAACCTCCAACTCCTGGGCTTAGGCGATTCTTCTGCCTCAGCCTCCCAAGTAGCTGGGACTACAGGC
>CAUYTI010081576.1:0-17119 GCA_963575145.1 Galago senegalensis | reverse complement strand
TTAGGTTAGCCAAATGTTTATCTATTTTATTGACCTTTTCAAAAAAACCCAACTTTTTCATTTATTGATCTAATGTATAATCCTTTTGTTTTCAATTTCTTTTAATTCTATTCTAATTTTGGTTATTTCTTTTCTTCTGCTAGATTTGGGATTAGAAAGATCTTCCTTTTCCAGCTGTTTGAGATGTCCCATTAAGTTGTTAAATTAGTCTCTTTCCGTTCTCTTTAGGAAGGCTTGCAATGCTATAAATTTCCCCCTTAGGATTGCCTTTGTGGTATCCCAGAGGTTCTGATAACTCATATCTTCATTGTCATTTTGTTCTAAAAATTTGGTAATTTCTTTCTTGATCTCATCTCTGACCCATCCATCTATCATTCAGCATATGGTTTTTTAGCTTCCATTTTTTTGTATGCGTCTGCAGATTCCTGTTGTTACTGAGTTCAACTTTTATTCCATGATGATAAGATGCAAGGAATAATTTCTATTCTTTTAAATTTGCTGAGGTTAGACTTGTGACTTAAGATGTGATCAATGTTGGAGTATGTTCTGTGGGCTGATGAGAAGAATGTGTATTCAGTTTTGTTAGGATGAAATGTTCTGTAGATGTCTATTAAATCCAAATGTTGAATGGTTAAGTTTAAATCCAAAATTTCTTTGCTTAGCTCCTTATTGGAGGATTTATCAAACACTGCCAAAGGAGTGTTAAAATTTCCGACTATTATGGAGCTCAAGGAAATCAAGTTGCTCATGTCTGTTAGAGTCTGTCTTATAAATTGAGGTGCATTCTGGTTGAGTGTATAAATGTTAATAATTGAAATCTCTTCATGTTGAGTGTTACCCTTAACAAATATGAAGTGACCATTCTTATCTTTCCTTACTTTTATTGGTTTAAAGCCTGTTGTATCTGTGAATAAAATTGCAACACTTGCTTTTTTCTAATTTCCATTTGCCTGAAATATATGTGACCATACCTTTACCCTGAATCTATATTTATCTTTTAAGGTAAGATGAGATTGTTCTATCCAGCAGATATCTGGCCTGAGTTTTTGGATCCAGTCAGCCAACCTGTGCCTCTTTTGAGGACAATTTAAGCCATTTACTTTAACTGAGAATATTGATAAGCCTGGTTGAATATAGGGTATCTAGTTTTTTGAAAGTGCAGTAGACCTTTTTAATCCTTTCCCCACTGTGGAAGTTGGAATTTCATCAAAAGTTTCTGAGTGAGTTTACTTTTGTGGTGGAGGATTATGCTGGTCATTATGGAGGATACGTATGAGAATATCCTGCAGAACTGATTTAGTTATGGAAAATTTCTTTAACATGTAAATGCCATTAAAGTATTTAATTTCTCAATCATAAATGAAACTTAGTTTACCTGGATACAAGATCCTGGGTTGAAAGTTATTTTTTTTAGGTGATTAAAAGTCAATGACCACCCTCTTCTAGCTTGAAAGCTTTCAGCAGAGAGATCTGTAGTCATTCTAATATTCTTCCCCCTTGTAGTTTGTGATTTACTTATGTCTGGCTGCTTTCAGAATTTTCTCCTTCATATTAACTTTAGTGAAATTGATTATGATGTGTCTGGGGGGGTGTCTTATTCAGGTTGAGTCATTCTGGGGTTTTGAAACCGTCTGCTATCTGAATTTGAGAATCTCTTGCCATGTCTGGAAAGTTCTCCTTCATAATCTCATGAAGAAGGACCTCTGTGCTTTGTGAAGCAACTTTGTCATCTTCAGGAATTCCTATAAGGCAAATATTAGTTTTCTTTGAATTATCCAAGAGCTCTCTGAGAGAATGATCTGTTTTTGCTCTCCATTTCTTTTCATCTCTGAGCACTTGGGAGCCTTCAAAAGCTTTGTCTTCAATGTCAGAAATCCTTTCTTCTGCTTGTTCCATTCTGTTACTGAGGGATTCTACTGTATTTCTCAGATTTTTGAGGGCTTCAAGTTCTTGTCTCAATGTGTCAAAATCTTTGGTGATTTTATCTTTGAATTCATTGAATTCTTGAGACAACTTTTTAAATGCTTCTTAAATTTCCAATTCCAATTTTACCTCCATTCTATTAATCTTATTTGTAATCCAAACTCTGAATTCAATTTCTGACATCTCAGCCATTTGTCTATGAATGGGATATTCAGTTGTGTCTGTTGTGTCATTCTTTGGGGGAGTTGTTCTACTCTGGTTATTCATGTTACTGGAATTTTTTTGCTGATCCACCCCATGCTTATTTTACAGCATTTGGCTAGATGAGCAGATAAAGTGAAGTTGGGGGGGGGCTCCTGGAGTAGTGATTAACCATCCCTTTGCCCAAAAGCTAGAACTGGTGTCTGTTCCTTTTCCCCTAGAGCTTTGCAAAGGACCTGTACAGTGCTACGGCCTGAGACACTGGGCACTTACTTGGTGTGGTGGGGCTAAGTGGCTCTGTCTTGTATTTACCTGGTCTCTGCCCTACCCTAGTGAATTAATTACTCTGAGTTGACATCTCAGCTGTGGAGAAATACCAGCAATTAAGTTACCCCACCCCCCACGGGCAACAACTGGAAAAGGAAAATCAAACCTTCCCACAACCACACACCTAGGGTACCACTTTGGTTAGTCCTCAGGTGATTGGTCCAGTGTGAAAGATCCAAATCAATTGTCCTAGTCAACCCCTGGTCTCAAGTGAAGGAGTTCAAAAGGTCTCTGGCAACTAGTTAGCAGGGGTCTGCTGGCAGGTCGAGTATGACTTGTTCTGGTGCTCCATGGAGTCAGAAGGAATTAATTAGCCAGCAAATAAATTAGTCTCCTTCCCCACCTTGCACCTCTGTCACACCCAGTCACTGGTAACTCCACAGGTCTATGACCCAGTTCCCTCCCCTGAGCATATGCTTCAGGGGGTTGAGCCTGCCTGAGTCACAGAGAGATCTTATGTCTCCTCTGCCAGACCTCCACACTCTGTCACTGTCCAGTAGGGGAATCTGAGGCCTGACAACCTCAGGTGGTTAATGGAAGCTGGGACGGTTCATCAGTTCCAGCCCTGCCCCTGATTGATGTTGCTGACACTTATATTTGTGCAGAATTTGTGATTCTGTCCTAGCTATATTCCCCTGTGGACCAGACACTGTTGAGTTCACAGAAACTGCTACTCAACCCAGGTCTGTGCTGGTGCCTGGAGCTATTGTTTCTGTTTCCCCTGCAGTCTGTGTTGGGGCAGGTGCAGTTAGAGCTCACACTCAGCTCAGAGTTCCAGCCTCGGCCCACCTGTCTTAGTCTCAGCTATGATCCCCTGAGGGCTGGGTGTTTCTTAGGCTCACTAAAGCAGTCATCTGGCTCAGCCCTACCCTGGAAGTATACTGTCTCTGTGCACATGTTTTCAATTCTCCATCCCACCATGCTCCACCCAGGCCAGTACCACCTGAGGCATACCCTTTGCTCACAGGATCTGCGTTACCATCCCAGACCTACTCCACCAGTGTCTGCCACCAGAGAAGATGCCCAGCTTTCTCTGGTTGCCCAGAGAGACAGGGAGTTTCCTTCCAAAATATCCCCAGGGGTGTGAGCCATATTGTTCCCACTGCTGCCACTGCTGCTATGTGCTGGCGGGGGGGGGGGGCACTGCCTTTCCCTTTCCCATATGGAAAAACATTCAGTCACCATTTTCTCCTTACCCCTGTGCTGCAGAATCAGCACAGACCTGCAATAGCCCACACCCTGTCCACACCTCTTGAGAAAATGCCCAAGAATCTGGACTCCATGGGGGACAGGCTTCTAGACCTCAAGGTGAGAGTGACGGGGACTGCTGGGAGTTCATAATTTCATGTAGAGAATATATACAGTTTTATGCCTAGCTGGAGAGTGCAATGGCACCCTAGTAGGGAAAGGAGGTCCGGTTTTTAGAAAGTCTCTCCCATGGGATAACATGGGAGGACATTTGAACTCTGCTCACTTTTTTGTAGAAATAATACTGCAAGCCATCCTTATGGGCACGGGGACTCCCATCCACTTGGTGATGGATTTTGGACCTTTTGTTTGTATCCTTGGGGTCACAGCTCACCTCAGCAGGGTTGATGTGCATTCTTCAACCTTCTCTCTTGGCTCAGCCCTAAACCATCAGCTTACTTGCTAAAATTCTATCCTTTAATTCTCCTTTCAGATGGGAGCCCCTGTGAAAAGCTGTCTCCAATTGACCATCTTGCCTCTCCTGACTCCTTTTGCAGGCTTAGTATTCACCTCCGCTCAGATTTCTGAGACACTGGCCTCAGGCCTCTTTTTTTTTCCATCAAGTCACTTTGAACCATCATTGATCATTTCCTAGCTTCTATGGTATTTTGGCACCCTTCCTATGGCTTGGGGAGCCAGTGCAAAACAGGATCTGGCTAGAAACCTGGTTCACAGCACCCAGCGTGAGCAAGAGCTTAGATGCCATTTTCCCAATTTTTTTATTTTTGTTGTTGCAATTGCCACTGAAATCTTCTTCATAAAATCTTTCCCCAGGCCAATATCATCAAGAGTTTTTCCCATGCTTTCTTCTAGGATTTTTATCACTTCATGTCTTAGATTGAAATCTTTTATCAATCTTGAGTCAATTTTTTTAAGTGGTCAAAAGATGTGGATTCAGTTTGAGGCTTTTACATGCGGTTATCCAATTCTCCCAGCACCATTTATTGAATAGAGATTCTTTTCCCCAGTGTAGCTTTTGTTTGGTTTACTGAAGATCAAATTACAAAAAAAAGAGACTGATTTCATCTATGATTTTCTATTCTGTTCCATATGTATATGTCTCTGTTTTTATGCCAATATAATTATATTTTGATCACTGTGAACTTGTAATACAACCTGAAGTCTGGTAGAGTGATACTTCTGTATAAGTACCTTTTATTACTAAGAATTGCCTTGGCTATATGGGTTTTTTCTGGTTTCATATAAAACAAAGAACTGTTTTTTCCAATTTTTCAAAGTATAATGTTGGTGTTTTAATGGGGATTGGATTAAATATGTAGATTACTTCACATAGTATGGACATTTTAACATAATGTTGACTTTTTTTCCCAGGCAAGAGCATGCTATGTGCTTCCTTTTATTTATGTCTTTTGCTATTTCTTTCCTTAAAGTTTCATAATTCTATTTGTAGAGGTCCTTCATTTCTTTTGTTAAGTATATTCCTAGATATTTCATATTCTTTGAAGCTACTGTAAAGGTAATTGTGTCCTTGATTTGCTTCTCAACTTGGCTGCTATTGGCGTATAAAAAGGCTAATGATTTGTGCACATTGATTTTATACCCTGACACATTACTGTATTTCTTGATTACGTCCAGGAATCTTGTGGTTGAGTTTCTGGGGTTTTCTAAGTATAAGATCACCTCATCACCGTAGCGCAAGAGTATGACACCTCTGCTCCCACCTGGAAGCCCTTAATATCCTTCTCTTGCCTGATTACATTGGCTAAAACTTTCAGAACTATGTTGAATAGTAGTGGTGATAGTGGATATCCTTGTCTGGTTCCAGTTCTAAGTACAAAAGCTTTCATTTTTCACTTCATTCAGTATGATATTTGCTATGGGTTTGTCATAGATGGCTTCAGTCAGTTTAAGAAATGTGCCATTGTCTTGGCACCCGTAGCACAGTGGTTATGGTGCCAGCCACATACACTGAGGTTGGCAGGTTCAAATCTGTCCTAGGCCAGCTAAAGAACACAGCAACAACAACAAAAAAATAGCCAGATATTGGGGCAGGCGCCTGTATTCCCAGCTTTTTGGGAGGCTGAGACAAGAGAATTACTTAAGCCCAAGAATTTGAGGTTGCTGTGAGCTGTGATGCCATAGTACTCTACTGAAGGCAACATAGTGAGATTCTGTCTCAAAAAAGAAGAAGGAAAGAAATGTATCATCCATGCTTATTTTCTTTATTATTATTATTATTATTATTAACAGAGTCTCACTTTATCACCCTCAGTAGAGTGTCGTGGCATCATAGTTCATAGCAATCTCCATCTCCTGGGGTTAGGTGATTCTCTAGCCTCAGCCTCTCGAGTAGCTGGGACTACAGGCACCAGCCACAATGCCTGGATTTTTTTTTTTTTTTTTTTTTTTTGCAGTTTAGCTGGAGGCAGGTTCAAGCCCGCCACCCTCAGTATATGGCTCCCTACCCACATAGCCACAGACACTGCTCCATGCTTATAATCTTAAGCATTCTTCTTAGAAAAGGATTCTGAATTTCATCAAATGCATTTTCTGCATCTGTTGAGAGGATCATGTGGTCTTTGTTTTTGCTTCTATTGATATGGTGAATTGTATTTGTGGATTTTCTTATGTTAAACAACCTTTCATCCCTGAGATAAAGCCTACTTGATCATCATATATAATTTTTTGATGTGTAACTGGCTAAGATTTTATTGAATATTTTTGCATAGACATTCATCAGTGAAATTGGCCTGTAGTTCTCCTTTTTTTGTTGCATCTTTTCCTGGTTTTGGTGTCATGGTGATGTTTGCTTCATAGAATGTTTTGGGGAAGTTTCCATTCTTCTCAATGTTTTGGAATGGGTTCTGCAGTATAGGAACAAGCTGTTCTTTGAAGGTTTGATAGAATTCAGGTGTGAAACCATCTGGTCCAGGGCTTTTTTTTCTTGTTATTGGGAGCTTTTTCATGGTTTCATCAATGTCATTGCTTGCAATTGGTATGTTCAAAAGAACTATTTCTTCCTAGTTAAGTCTAGAGACTTCATGTGATTCCAGGTATTTATCCATTTCGGCTACATTGTCAAATTTATGGACATAGAGGGTTCTGTAATAATCAGATATGATTGCTTGTATGTCTGTAGTATCTATTGTTATTTCCCCTTTTCCTTTTCTGATTGAGGTTATTAGAGCTCTTACTTTTCTGTTTCTAGTTAGTCTGGCCAAATGTTTATGAATTTTGCTTATCTTTCCAAAGAACCAACTTTTTGTTTTGTTAATTTTCTGAATGATTCTTTTGTTTTCAATTTCATTTCTCTCTGATTTAATTTTGGTTATTTCTTTTCTTCTGCTAGGTTTAGGATTGGATTACTCTTCCTTTTCCATTTCCTTGAGAGGATTCATTAGGTATTTCTTGTGCACACCTTCTGTTTTTTTTTTTTTTTTGGATTAGGGCTTCTAATGTGATAACTTCCTTCTTAGGACTGATTTTACAGTTTACTGCAGCTTTGGTAGCTTGTGGCTTCATTATTGTCATGTTTGAGAAATTTAATAATTTCATTTTTTATCTCTTCCTTGACCTAAATGTCATGCAGCATAAGGTTGTTTAGTTTCCATGACTTTGTGTGGGGATGAAAATTTTTGTTATAGTTGAGTTCCACCTTTATTGCCTTGTGGTCTGAAGATGCAAGGTATAATTTCAATTTCAACTTTTTTAATTTTGTTGAGGTTATATTTTTGTCCTAGGATATGATCTATTATGGAGTATGATTGAGAGCTGACAAAAAGAATGTGTATTCATTATCTTTGGGATAGAGTGTTTTGTGTATGTCTATTAAGCCCAATTGTTCTAAGGTCTCATTTAAGTCCTATGTTTCTTTGTTTTATTTCTGTTTAGAAGATCTGTCTAGTTCTATCAGAGGAGTATTGAAGTCCCTAGATATTATGGTGTTATTGGATATCATATTGTTTAGACCAGTTAGGATTCATTTTATAAGTCTGAGAGCATTTAATTTGGGTATATATATGTATATATTTAGAATTGAAATGTCCTCTTGTTGTATTATTCCCTTGACCAGTATAGAGTGACCATCTTTGTCTTTCTTTATTGTTGTTGCTTTAAATCCACTTAGTTTCATCCCTTGTACTATTGTGGAAGTGAGGTTTTGTCCTTTAGTTTGTGGCTGTCTGCTTTGTTAGTGGTCCATTGTGATCATCAGTGTGAAGAATGGGTCTGAGTATTTCCTGCAGAGTGGGTCTTGATGTGGTGCATTTCCTCAATGTTTACAAGTCCATAAAAGATTTTATTTTCCATTGAATATGAAACATAGTTTAGCAGGATACAATATCATGGGCTGAAAATTGTTTTGTTTAAGAAGCTTAAAGGTAGATGACCACCTTCTTCTGGCTTGAAGAGTTTCAGCTGAAAAGTCAACTATCACCCAGATAGATCTGCCCCTGTAGGTCAACTGGTGCTTACACCTGGAAGCTTGCAGAATTTTCTCTTTCATTTTGACCTTCACCTGGTTCATTACAATGTGTCTGTCAGATGCCCTTTTTGTCTTGAGACTAACCTAACTTTGATATCCATCTAAAAGGAGAATGTAAGAATCTTTGGTAATACTTGGAAATTTTCAGTTGTAATATCCTCCAATAGGGCTTCCACACCTTTGGATCAATCTTCTCCTTTGGGGATACTTATAATTCATATATTGAAAGCTTCATGAAGCCCCATAATTCTCTAAGAGATTACTCTGTTTCTTCTCTCATCTTTTCTATCTCTTTAAATGCCTGAGTTAGCTCAAGAGCCTTATCCTCTAGTTCTGAGATGCTTTCTTCTCCAAGGTCTGTTATTGGTACTTTCTGGTATGTCTTTAAGTCACCTAAATGACTCCTTCAATTCCTTAAGTTCTTATGTATTCTTTCTAATTTCATCATGTCTTTCATTCATTTCATTTCATGGGTCAATTTTCAGATTTTATTTTTTATTTTCCTTTCAATTTCTTTCATCGTTGTTGCCATCCATGTTCTAAATTACCTTTCCTCCATTTCCATAATTTCTTTACAGGTGGAATCCTCTATGGTAGCTGTCTCATGATCTCTGGAGGTGGGGAGTTGATCTGTTCTGGTTTTTCACATTGCCAGAATTATTTTTTTGTGGTTCCTCCCCATGTGTGTTTTCTTCTTGTTCACTTCCTTCTCCTGTTTCTCCTGTCTCATCCTCCTCCTTAATTTTCTTTGTCTCTATGCTTGGGTGTTGGACTGGCCCAGACACCCACCTTCTATATTTGTCTTTCACTGCCCCAACCTTTCCTCAGTCCCTGGAGTCCCCCACTATCTCACTGTGCTCTTGGAGCAATGTTTCTGAGTGGGACAATGTAGCAAGAAGTGACTGGCTTCCATTTACCCAGACCTCACTGAGAGCACATGATGAAAAGGTATGTGTAGTCCACCATCTTGGACCTGCTCTCTCCTAGTTGATTTTCGTTTTCATTCACCATGTGATTTTCCTGGTTCTGCATATGATGAATGATTTTTTTATTGTACTCTGGATATTTTAAATATTATTTTAGAAGACTCTTGACTCTACTTAAATCCTCTAACACTTTTTTAGGTGTAGCATGTCAATTCTTGCCTTACTTTTGTGGGCTGTAATTCCACTGGCAATTTAGTTTTCTGAGCCCTTTGCAGTACTGCTATTCTGCTCTGCTTCATGCTCTGGCTCTACTTGAGCTCCTGCTTAATTCCTGCTGGCACTACCTGTAGTACAAAAGATACTTCCATGGGCCACCCAGTGTTACTAAGTAGAAGGTAAGGAATGCTAATCCTACAAGACATGAAGCATTTTCTCTTTACTATTGCCCAGCCACCCACATACTGGTGGTATTTCTGTTCCATTTCTATTGGTGCTTGCACAAAGAGAAATTGCCAAATTGGGCTCTCTTGTGCTGCTGAGTGGAAGGACAGCATATACAGATTCTCTATGAATCTTTGCCACTAGGTGGAGGTTCAGAAATCTCTGAGCCTGGTTCACCTTCTGCAACTCATTGGAAGGCCAGGAGCTGCCAGGCCTGGGTTGCTTTCTTCCATTGGTTAGAGGTCTATCAGATTCCTAGCCTGGATAATCTTCTGTTGCTGGGAGGAAGGTCAGGAACTATTGTGTCTGGGTAGAAGGTTGGGAGGTTCCTGGCCAGCTGGCATTGCTAGTGCAAAAAAAGGTTCTTACCTGCCACCCACTGGTGTAAGGCAGAGGATGGTTGTCCTGTCCAGATTCTCTTGTTGCAGTTAATTTAAAAAGACCAGTTATCCCTGCCAGGGGAACCCTTACCTAAAGGGTTTCCCTGTTAAGCCTTTATTAGGCTTCCCTTTTTCTTATCCTTTGGCTAATGATAACAGGCTTTTTTCCCTATTTTTTTTCTATGTGTATTGGCAATTCTAGGTTGTAGGACTCTCTAGCTCAGTCTGGGATATGTGAGTGATAGAAAGATAAACCAGGGAACTCATAGCCATGTAGTTACTCAAGTTGTGATATCCCTAGGCAGTTCACCTCTCCTTTCTACTTTTCAAAGTTCTTTTATAATTGCCAAATTATTTCCAGGGTATTTAGTTATACTTAAAGGGGAAGAACCATCTTATCCCAGAATCACTAGGCTGACTTATACTATATTTTTTACACTGTATTTTAAATTGAAATAAATTGTATCCTATTGTCTTTATGTTTCTTCAGTTTAATTTTTTCATAGAATATCATGTTTTTGAGATTAATTCATTTTGGTAAAGATAGATATATATTTCATTAATTTTAAATAATGTAGAGTTTGCTATTGTACAAACATGGCACAAGTTATTTATTCATTCTCCTGTTAATGGACAATGAGATTTCCATTCCCCTCTATTACAAACAATGCTGCCCTAAATGTTCTCCTACATGTCTCCCTGTTCACATGTGTGAGAATTTACTTGGGTCTATATCCAGAGTGAAATTACTCGGTCCTAGGACACACATGGCATCAACTTCCTTAGACATTACTGGAGTGTTCTTCAAAATTGTAGCAATTTGTACTCTTGACAATAATTTATGAGATGTTTCATTTTGTCACATCTTTACCAAAACTTGTACTATTGTAATCAACTTTTTTCAACTCAGTTTGCTTTTGTGTGTTTTTAAAGAAATCTTACCTTAAGTGAAGATCATAAAGATATTCTTCAATATTTGCTCGAAATTTTTTAAAATATTTTTTCTTGAATTTAAGTCTTTAGTCTGTATCTATAATTTTTTTTTGTTTTGAGATGGAGTCTCAAGCTGTCACCCTGGGTAGAGGGCCATACCTTCATAGCTCATAGCAACCTCCAACTCAGGCTCAAGCTATTCTCTTGCCTCAGTTTTTCTATTTTTAGTAGAGATAGGGTCTCACTTTTGTTCAGGCTGGTCTTGAACTCATGAGCTCAAGCAATTCACCTGCCTCAGCCTCCCAGAGTGCTAGGATTAAAGGCATATAATTTATTTTGTGTGTGTATAATCTGATAAAGGAATGTTATTCTACTTTTTCCAATATGGATCACCAATCATCCCAAGACCACTGATGAAAGAGTCCTTTCTATCTCCATTTATCTCTAATGCCACTTCAATCATATTTCACATTCCTATATATATGTAGGTTGAAACTGAAGTTTAAAATAATCCCCCAAAATGAGAATGAGGCTGAGTAAAACATTGAGTTTAAAGTGAGAAATATTTTATTATAAGTCCCCCAAATAAAACCATAAACTTACACCAACTCTCTTCTAGTAAAGGAAATTTGAGGGTCAGGAGTTAAGTACCTGTTAACATTGATTAAGCACCTGTGATGTATTGGCCACTGCTAGGCAGTTTATGGCTAGAGTCATTTTACTTATCCCTTAATACTTTGATAAAGAGATGGCATTATTCCCATCTTAGAGGTAAGAAAACTAACTCTTGGAAAGGTTAAGTTACAGTAAAATGGACAGAGATCAAACCCAGATCTGTCTGATTCTAAAGAGCTTGATTTTGTCGCTCTACTACACTAACCTCTGAGGAAAGCTGACAGCTATGAACTGAAGAAGATATGACTTGCCCATTAGTAGTAGAGCACATATGGCAAGTAGAACAGCACCTTGAATGACCAAATGTTGTCAGAATGACTGCTTTGCTCCTTTGCACCTCTGACTAAAACAAAACATCAGCCTAAGATGAGCTACATTCTCTCCCATCCCCTTCCAGTTTATTTATATCTTTGTCCCATTCTTCCCCAATTTAGAGTCTATAATTTAGTTGTTAGAGAGTCCCCCTGCTAAGATGTAGGTAGCATGGTGGGGAAAAAAGTAAAAAAGAGTGGTTAAGAGAGGGCAAAATCATTTATTCTTATTAGCATGTTTGTACAGGAATGGATTTCACACATGAAAGACATCAGTATACTGATGCAGTATCAGCCTTTGCATGACCTTATCATATTGCCACATTGGACGTTGATTTCTTATTGACCTGTCATTTCCATCCTTTGAATCCAGTGATCATTATTGTCCAAGACTGTTATAAAGAAGCTGTAATACATGGCAAAAGCAAGAGATTTGGCATCAGATGACCTAAGTTTGAGTGCTGAATCTGCCTTTAGCTAAGGGATCCTAGACAAGTGATCTTCTCTTCCTTGAGCTTAAGACTTCTTCTCTATAAAAGTCATAGTCTTCTATTCCTATTCACTAAGAATTTTCAAAGAAAGCCCTTAAAATCACTACCATTTTAAAAGGTGATAATTGGTGGTTTAATTTGATAGGCTTTGCTTCTAAGATTCACTAAAAGTTAACATGAGGATTAAATAAAAAAAATAAATTCAGTCTTACCATGAACCAACTTATAGCTTTCTTATGAAAGCTATAACCCAATTATAGCCCAAGAGGAAGAGAGAGGGAGGGGAGAGGAGGGAGGAGGATTGGTAGAGGGAGAGTAATTGGTGGGACCACACCTACAGTGCATCTTACAAGGGTACATGTGAAATTTACTGGATGTAGAATATAAATGTCTTAACACAATAACTAAGAAAATGTTGTGAAGGCTATGTTGACCAGTTTCATGAAAGCATTTCAAATTGTATGTAAAACCAGCACATTGTACCCCATGATTGCATTAATGTACACAGCTATGATTTAATAAATAAATAAATAAATAATTACAAATTCATCTTGTAAAATGCTATGCAAAGGAAGGTGGCACTGTTCTTATTCATCTGCTATTCTCTATAATTATTTCTATTCTGGTTATATCTATATCACCAGCACCCAGTTAGTTGACCCTAATACAGCAACAATAATGCCATCGTTCTCAAATTCTTAAGGATTACCCAGGACTTGCTTTGTAAGTACAGATTTCCTAATTTTAGCCCCATATTTTATTTAGCAGATCTGAGGTAAGGTTTACAAATCTATTTTTAAAATCCTCTCCAAACAATTCTTTAAATACAGCCAGTATGGGACCCATATTGCCTGAAACACTTATCACAAAATATACAAAGAAGAATTACTTGGGCCTGACTGGGATTCAGGGTTAAAGCACCTTTTAATAAGAGGTTGCAATCCAGCCTTTCCTAATGTTCCTAATTCCTACCCCTCCTGGGTCAAAGGGTACCTAGCCATGCGATCTCTTTAACATTCTCTTTCACTTCTGTGATTCCAGCTGCATCATGAGTCCTTATAGGCAAATCCCGGTAAATTAAACCAGCAATTCTTTGCTTTTAAAATGCTAGTGATTTTAAGGGTTTTCTTTGAAAAGTATTAGTCAATAGGAGAAGATTATGAATACACATAACACCAAAATATTTAGCTGTCTATTGAAATTTCTTTATAGTATCAAATAAAATGGGAACAGATACAAGTATACCAAAGCTTGGTTAGTAGGTAACATATTTATTGGACTTGCTCATTTTAAAAATTAAGGTTATAAACAACATATATCAAAAATCCTATAAAGCTGCTCTGGAAATCATCCTGGAAAGCTAAAATCCCTGCAAATATTCTGAATTTGCTTTTCAGAACTGAAAAAAGACAGGGTATACATCTGTGGCACTATTTAAAACAATGCTTCTATGAAACAGAGCTTACTCTGTGTGAATGTGCATTCAGTAGCTACCCCCAAAGTTTCAAACACTTGGTCTCTTCCCAGAATGTAATCCATCCAATCCCTAGAGAGAAGGCTGATTCTCTATTTACAAATACAGGTGGTGTTGCTATAAGTTACAGTTTTCTGAAATTTTTTCACATATAGCTTATGATTTCAAAGCAAAAGAAAGTTATATGAGAGTGAAGTCGCCAGATCTTCAGTTTGTCCTAAACGATAGAGATTTAAGGAGAATCTCAATTGGTTCTTTTGCTTTTGCTTTTTACTGTCATATATGCAGATCTCCTGTTGAATCTATATGGTCCATTGCTCCCTCTAATGAAGTCATGTTCTGTATTCAGAGTAGTAATATCCTCAGAAACAGATGTCTCCCATAAAGCATGACTTCATTCTTTGGAATGGGAAGAGACAACGGTAGAATATTGGGGTAATGGAGGGAGGGGACTTTGTTTAAAAATAGTTTTCTTAAATAATATGTTCAACTTTTTATAAATTTCTATAAAAAGTAAAATCTACTTATTTGTGGGTTTTCTGTTAACTGCAGTTCTCACTTCCAGGAGAAATAATCACTAGGCCAGAAAGAACAGAGTCTTCACAGAGCAGATACTTCATCCAATTGTTTATATAGGTGGGTGAAACTAGGGATTTTTCAGATCCTAAATCTAGGCTCTGTATCAAACCCCACCGAATAAAAGCCCAGATTCCAACAAGCAGTCTTATAATAGCCTTGGAGCTTAGAGGAAATATACTGAAGTTCCCAAGGAAAGTTACTGACCCAGATGCTCCCAGCAAATTAGGTAAATGGGAACATTGCTAGAGAAGGAAAGAGTAGAGGAAAAGGGTGGACCAATTAGTATGCAGTTTGAAGTCATTTCCAAGCTTGTTCATAAGAATGGACTTTCTAGGATATTCCTATTCCTTTAGGAAAGTAGATGTAGGGACGTTCTTCTAAATACTGACTTCTCAAATGATTAGGAATAACTAAGAAGCATGACAGTCTACATGTTCTAGTGTGCTTCTCACTTCTGTTGAGTCTATGCATAAAATGAACACTATAAGGAAAAAACAAATGATCCAAAGAGCTAATTTCCTAAAGGTAGAAGGCAAGGAATTCCATAAACAGTATCACAAGGAAATATAATAAGGTACTTACCATCTTCACTGTATCCTAGGATTTTAATACCTTTTTCTGGTAATTCTTAGTAAACTAGGTATAAAAGAACATTCTTTAATATGACAAATAATATCTTGGCCTAATAAACAGCATGAAAGGTCTACTTCAGTTACTGGGCATTAAAAATGAAGAAATATCAATAATTCTGTAAATATTAATTGATGGTGATGAACACTAAAATTATATTTTCTTCCCCTATTCCCACATAGCCACCTTGGACAGTAACCAGCCCTCCTCCAAAGAGTTCTTTAAGCTTCATCCCCACCATAAAGCCTTTCCAGAGCAAACCTCCCAGACTTTTTTTCTCATCTCCTTGAGCTTGTCCATTTTCTCTCCTTCTGCACCTTCATCTGTCACCCTTCTCACCTCTGATGTCTCTAGAGACACTGACATCAGTGCCTGAAATGAAAATACATGGAAAAGAGATAAAAAGAGATCATGGACTTTTTAAAAAATTAGCATAGCTAGGTGAATTGTTAAAAAAAAAAAAAAAAGAAAACCACCTGAAGTCATTTATCAGTTATCCCTCAAGAAAGTGCTACAAACTAGGAATAGCCATATTATTTTTAAATAAAAGCTATTGGACATTTTTTTCTACCAGGGAGAAAAAAATGTCATTACCCAATGACATCCTAGAAAAAAAACAGACCCAAATAAAAATTTTACAGAATAGTTTCCATGTTCTATAAAGTGATCCAAAAAAAGAATGATTCCCATTGATATAACCATGATAGCAAACTCTTCCAAAAACAAGACCAGAAAGAAAACTAAAGATGTCTCACATTGAAATCCTATATAAACAACTAGAAAATCAAACTCCAAGATACATTTAAAGCATAATGTGTCATGACCAATTATTTATGATAATAGAAAATCTCTTAATATTGCATTATATCTTCAACTCAACGGATTTAAATGGTATAATGACTTCAGATGCCACAAAGACTTCTGATAAAAGTTTAATACCTTTTTCTGATAATTTTTAGTAAAGTAGAAATAAAAGGACATTTTTAATATATTAAAGACTATCTTGGCCTATTAGCAATACAACAGGGATGTCCATGATAACTGCTTGCATATTCAACATTATTCTTGAAGTTCTTACCAATGCAATGAGCAAGAAACTTAATTAAGTGGTATAACTACTGGGTAATTATACAAACTATCATTATTTACAGCTATGATTCTAATAGCTACAAAACCCAAGTGAACTGATTGAAAAGATATTATAAAGAGAGATCAATAAGGTGTCCATGTCTTATGTTTGTCTGTTACGCGCAGTATAAATACGGCAACAAGTATATCTTGTATTCAAACAACATTTATGAGTTAAATAGAATTAAAAAGTTAACTGGGGTGGGGGAAACTTTCTACAGGCAGTTAAATCCTTCAAGGCCATTTCAGAATCTTGTTGTGCCTTGAGATACTCATTCTTAACAGCAATTCATATTAGATAAAAGGGTTTAGTTATTTGAGCTATCTGCATGAGTTTAGGATGAATGAAGTTTATGTAGTTATGGAATTTTGCAAGAAGATGAACTTATATTTATCAGATGCTTAGAGAATATCTTATATATGCTTATATTATCTTCTGTAAACTTTATAACAACTCTGTAAGGTAAGTAATAGTATCTCCATTTTATATTTTTTTATTAAATCATAGCTGTGTACATGAATGCAATTATGCGGTACAATGTGCTGGTTTTATATACATTTTTAAATACTTTCATCAAACTTGTTAACATAGCCTTCTCTGCATTTTCTTAGTTATTATATTAAGACATTTATATTCTACACTTAGTAGATTTAACATGTACCCTTGTAAAATGCACCATAGTTGTCCCACCAATTATCCTCCCTCTACCTATCCTCTCCCGTCCCCTCCTCCCCCCTTTCCCCTTCATCTTGGGTTGTAGTTGGGCTATAGCATTCATATGGAAGTGTGGGTGCTTATAAATTTGTTTCATAGTAGGACTGAGTACATTGGATACTTTTTCTTCCATTCTTGAGATACTTTGCTAAGAAGAATATGTTCCAGCTCCATCCATGTAAACATAAAAGAGGTAAAGTCTCCATCTTTTTAAGGCTGCATAATATTCCATGGTGTACATATACCACAATTTATTAATTCATTCATGGGTCAATGGGCACATATTTTAAATA
>CAUYTI010081571.1:0-17635 GCA_963575145.1 Galago senegalensis | reverse complement strand
TGTTTCTTTATTCAGATATATCAGTCATTTCAGAAAAATCACCAACCCAGGTCAAATTTAAACTAAATTTAGAAGTTATTGATTGTTAGGACAAAGTAGTTATTATAAATTCTGGTTTCAAATCAACATCTATGTAGGCCTTGGTTAGTGGTGCTTAGAGAATAAAATTCTCTTTCTTAGCTCTGTCACAGCAAAGGCCAAAATCGATGTTGCAATTTAGTAGGTCCCCTATACCACTCTCAGGTTTAATAATTTGCTGGAAGGACTCATAGAATGCAATAAAGCCGTTATACTTATTACAGCTAAGGAACACAAGTTAAAATCAGCAAGAAGCATTTAGGACAAGATCTAAGAGGGTTTCAGGCATGAGCTTCTAGTTGTCTTCTCCCAGTGGAGTTGTATGGACAGCTCTTACAGCTAGCTCCCAGTAGTGCTATGTAGCAATAGGTAGGGATTATAGACAACCTGGGAAACCTACCTAAGCCTTGACATCTAGAGTTTTATTGAGGGTCAGTCACATAGGCTGCCCATGTGCCTGCCCATAATCTCTAGCTGCTCCAAGAGTGAGGCTGATACTTCATGGCATCAGCCTTTAAATGTATCTCAGTTTATAGGCCCTACATTTGTTTGGGGTTTCAAAACTGATCTTGTCTCCTAGTTTATCCCAGACCCCCCAATGGTAACATGAAATTAAAACCTAAATTCT
The DNA here is from genome assembly GCA_963575145.1 of Galago senegalensis. Lineage (NCBI taxonomy): Eukaryota > Metazoa > Chordata > Mammalia > Primates > Galagidae > Galago > Galago senegalensis. The sequence goes on along the minus strand of CAUYTI010081571.1, from coordinate 16,929 downwards.
GGTCACTGTGAGACGGAAACATCCCCTAGGTCAGTGGTTCTCAACCTTCCTAATGACGTGATGTATTTTCATTGTTACAAAGGGGCTGTGACCCGCAGGTTGAAAACTGCCACCCTAGGTCAAACACTGGCCCCAGGTTTTCCTCACCTCTATGAATTTATGATAGTTTTCAATGCTTGGCCTCCTTGGGAATCTTCATAATTTTTTATCCTCTAAGCCAGAAACTAAGTGGTTTATAATGTTTAAATATTTTTAATAGCTAAAGTTTTTAATTGAAATGAACTATGAGTGTTTCCTGGTAGGCATCTAATCTTCCATGTTGATAGTAATGAAAAGTAAGGCATCTGAAACTTAAATATTGAAAACATCTTTGTATCTGTGCATTTTACTTAGAATTAGCAGGTGACAAGCAGCTACTTACTATCTATCTAATCTGAAACTTTCTCCTTCAATGTGAAATTGCTATTTATGGAGACCTGAAAGAAGATCCCTTACAAGGGGCTTGAGAGCCTTCTAGCCTCCATTTATCCTTTCATGGGAAGCAGGATTGAAAGACTTCATTATGCATTATCAGCAAATACAAAAGTCTCTTAACTCTTCCCAGAGATAGGCTCTCTATTTGCAATTAGGGGGGAGAACTTGTATGGAATCTGCTGTCATTCATGTTTGGCTTTCTTGCTATTTTTTTTTTTTTGGCTGTGGCTAGGTTTGAACCTGCCACCTCCAGCATATGGGGCCCTACCCTTTTGAGCCACAGGCACCACCCTTGGTTGCTTTTTTAATATACCTATCTGTCCAAATTTTTTCTATTTCTGAAAAATATGAGGGCAAATCTTGCTCATCAGAGTTCTCAAGAAGATAATGAAACATATAAGCACAAGTTACAATGAATACTTTCTCTCTGCTTGAGCATAATAAATTCCCTCCTCCTAGCTTTTTTTTTTTTTTTTTCCGATTGCCCCATGAGAGCCTCAGTTGTGGGCAGCAAAGAAAACTTTCTGGAATCTATTCGCATTTTAATCCTGTGATCTTTTCCTTATTGATAACAGAGTCACAAAACTTTAGGCAGCTGAGTTTTTTACAGTCTTCCAAGTAGAAGCATTGGAAGTTAAACTTAGTAGTATAATTACTAAGGAACAATTAGATTTTAATTATTACTATCTTATGATTTCCATTTCATTGCAATCAAGCAAATCACAATATTTTGTATAGGAAGAGGATGAAGCCTTAATTTAGCAAATTCCAAAATCAATTCCTCTTTCTTGACCTGTGATGGCGGTAATATCCCTCATATGGGATGCCTACCTTTCTTTCTTAGCATCTGATAGTCCATCTTTACCACCAGATTGATGACTCTCTGAAGGCAAATGCTGTGACTGAATGAATCTCTGTGTGCATGAGCCTACTACAATAAATAGCAGAGATTCACTGAGAGTTTCTTGACTAGAAAATCAACCTGCATTCTGACTACTTATTTAAACTTTTTTTAGGATATTAAGGTACAAGTTTATCTCATATTAGAGGGAGAAGAATGGGGGGAAGAGATGAGAACAAGAGAGAAAAGAGAGCAGGGAGGAAGAGAAGGGAAAATGTGGAGAGGGAAAGAAAAAAGGAGGGAGAGAATGGTATGGCATCCCAAAGAAAGGAAGAATGCCAACCTATTTAAACTTATTTTTTAAAGCAAATCTTAAGCTTGGCACTAAAAACTCTCCTGGATAAGCCACTTCCCTGTCCAAAACCTTTTTAATGGATTCCTGTTACCTAAAATAAAGTTGAAAATCCTCATCCTGGTCTCTTGCATAATCTGCTGTTAACCTGACTTTCCAATTTCATGTTCTACTCCCTCAAGGTATGCCCCTTACATTTTTGCCAACCAAATTATTCTCTGCATATGTTCTGAATTCTTCAGTTTTCATAACTTTGTACAAGTCATTTCAAAAGTCTGAGTTTCCCTAATTTTCATCTTTATCTTTCCCCATGTTGCTTGTCCAACACATGGATAAGAAAAAAAGTTCTCAAAAAGTCATCTTGCTGCTCATGGGGATTGCAGGTTGGATATCCCTGCTTTAAACTCTCCCTCTACCAGATAAATAATGCCTCTCTCTAGACACAATGGTGATCCCTCCCATTCCAGTCCTTAATCTGCCCCTTCATCAGAGCAAGTGATGGTTAATTTTGGAAGTCAACTTGACTGGATTAAGGGACACACCTAGAGAAATGGTAAAGCATGACTTTGGGAAGTGTCTTGAGGGTGTTTTCAGAAGAGACTGGTGTGTGAGGCTGTGGACTGAAGAGGGGACATCTGACTCCAATGTGGGCACTCATCCAACTGGCTAGCAGTGCCAACATAACAAAAAAGGAGAGAAAAAGTGTCTCTCTTTCTCTCTCTCTCGCCCTCTCCTGGAAATGGGACATTCTCCTCCTTCTGCTCTTGGAGATCTAGTTTGTCTGGCCTTGAGACTCCAGGCTTACACAGGTGCATCCCTCTCCAAGGTTCTCAGGCCTTCAGCCTCAGACTGAAAATTATACCCTTAGGCTACCTGGTTCTGAGGCTTTTAAACTTGAACTCAGCTACACTACCAGTATCCAAGGATCTCTGGCATCTAATGGCCTGTCTTGTACTTCTCAGCCTTCATAATGGCATGAGCCAATTTCCCTAATAAATCCCCTCTCATCTGTCTATCTATCTTTCCCTAATAAATCCCCTCTCATCTGTCTATCTGTCCATCTGTCTATGTATTATCTATGTATCTCATATTGGTTCTGTTTCTCTGGAGAACCCTAACTAATATGAGGCACATATTTCCTAATTCCCATTATAGTTCTGCATGTTACACACTCCCTCAACCTCAGCCCAGCCCAAGGATTCCTTGAAGGAAAAGTCTGTTTCTGATTCATGTTCAGAAACCTAATCCTATTTGCAGAACCTAATCCCATTCCTTATACTCAACAGATGCACAATTATTATTGTCAGAATGAACATGTATTTAGCACCTGTTATTTTTCCAGTCCCTTTGCTGGGTATTTTCCAGGACACTATTCCTTTTAAGCCTAACAACAGCTCTGTACAGTATCATCGTTATCATTATTACCCTCATTTTGAAGATGGCAATCTGAGACTTCCTGGGTTAGCTATAATAGAGCTTATCATTTAGGGTGTGTTAGTATTATCTGGAGAGCCAATTAAAACTTAGGTGCCTGGGCTCCACAATCTCTGATCCAATAAATTTGGGACAGGCCTAAGAAATTGCGCTTTCCTAGGTGATATTGTTGCTGTTGCCTTAGGGACTACACTTTAAGAACCACAAGCATGTATGACATTGCTGCCATCTTGCTTCCATTTCATTGCATGAGGTGGAATGAGTGTCTGGACAATAGCAGAGTTTACATTATCAAAAGATGTAGTAAATAGTTCCAGTATCAAACTCCTTCTGTAACTGATATATATATATTTTTTGAGACAGAGTATCACTGTGTCATCCTGGGTAGAGTGCTATGGCATCACAGCTCCCAGCAGCCTCAAACTCTTGGGCATAAGCCATTCTCTTGCCTCAGGCTCCCAAGTAGCTGGGACTACAGGCACCCACCACAATACCCAGCTATTTTTGTTGTTGTTGTTGTTATCGTTCTAGTTGTCATTGTTGTTTAGCAGGCCTGGGTTGGGTTCGAACCCGCCAGCCCCAGTGTATGTGGCTGACACCCTAACCACTGAGTACAGGTGTGCAGCCTGTAACTAGTATTTAATGTATCAGCCATATTAAAAATAAATTGAGGGAATGATTACAAAGTGAAATAAGGAAAGGAAATGAAGAGAAGATGGAAAGAAGGAGGCCTATATTGTGTGTTTATATAAATTTAAAGTCAATGATAGGAAAAAACAGTTGAAAATGTAAAATCTTGACCCACTAATGCCCAGTAATAAAATTCTGGACCAGTTGGAGAGAACATGAAACATTTCTACTTTTCCTGCTTCATGGATTAAGAAAGGGGCTCTGGGAGCTGAACTGTATTTTAGACTCAGAAGTGTGCTTTTTTTAATTTTTATTTATTCATTTATTTATTTATTGCAGTTTTTGGCCAGGGACAGGTTTGAACCTACCACCTCTGGTATATGGGGCCGGCCCCCTACTCCTTTGAGCCACAGGTGCCACCAGAAGTGTGCTTTTTAATGTCATATTGTATAAATGAAAATTTTGTATGCCAAGAACATATTGTATAAATGAAAATTTTGTATGCCAAGAACAAGTTCTCTGACTTTTAATCTTAATTTTGTCATATAAGGAATAGAAAAAGAAACCTCTGAAAGATTTTTCAAAATAACCACATTTTAACTCTTGGGCACTGTTAATGAGGACATTGTAATACAGACATCAGCAAAAATTTTCTGAGAGGCAAAAATCATGCAACACTTAAAAATACAAGGATGTAGAAAACAGCCCCCATTTGGGGCTTTCATGCTTGAAATTAAAGTTTGTCAAAAGTGATTTCCCACCAAGTAGGGCAAGGTTCAGCAATGTGGATCTTTCTGAGATTTATTTGTATTTTCCCAGAGATTTGTGAGAATTGGCCTGTTCCTACTCTTAGACTATCTTCAGAGATGGTGTGCCCTGGTGTCTGACCCTCAGCATATTAAAATTCTATGATAATCATTTTAAAAAACAGAAAGCTCCACATTTGAGGCACTGTCATTTAAAATCACAGAATAGTAAACAAGACAATTACTTGAAAACAGAAATAGCAAAAACCAAGATAACACTCTCAGAGGTTATTATCTGGGTCCTCATTATTGTCAGCCTGCGTCCGTCCAGCTCTCTGGGCAGCATCCCATCTGAGTGACCCTCCCATTTGCTCTGCTTCCATCCACATGCTCTTTCTAATATGATTGTGTTGCTGCCCCACTCCATCATTCACCATCATCTGTAGGAAAATAATCTACTGCCTTTAGCTTTGTGTCTCAGTCAGGGCGGTGCACAAAACACTCCACCGCCCATTTTATCCAACGTTCCGAGGATACTGAGGCGCCTACTCTTCTTCCCTCAACTGTGCTATTCTGTCTCACAGCTTACTACAGGTTTCCCACAGCTTTCCGCAGTCTGGGAAATCCCTTCTATTTCAAACTCCATTCAGTGCCTCCTATACTTTGTTGCTGTTATTACTAATTTTTCACAAGACAAATGCTTACTAGTCCCTTTACTGAAGCTGTTTCCTTTGGAGGCTTATTTCTTAATTATTCGGCTTGACTTAGGTAGACCTTACATACCCTTTGTTAGGAAGCTAAATACTATCTCCAAGGATATCCAAGTTCTTTTTTTCTTTTTATTTCTTGAGACATAGTCTCACTCTGCCACCCTGGGGTAGAGTGTCATAGCATCATCATAACTCACAGCAATCTCAATCTCTTGAGCTCAGATGATCTTCTTGCCTCAGCCTCTCAAGCAGCTGGGCTATAGGCATGTGCCATAATGCTCTGCTAGTTTTTCTATTTTTTAGCAGAGACAGGATCTTGCTCTTGCTCAGGATGATCTTGAACTCCTGAGCTCAAGCAATCCACCCACCTTGGCCTCTCAGAATGCTAGAATTATAGGTGTGGGCTACTGCACCTGGCCAGCATGTCCAAGTTATGATCACTCGAACTCTACCTTATATGACAGAAATGACTTTGCTGATGTGATTAAATTAAGGTTCTTGGATTATCCAAGTGGCTTTAAATGTAATCACAAGTGTCAAAGGAAAGCTGAGGGACATTAGGCTTTAGAGGAGAAGGCTGTGGAATGGCAGAAGCAGAGATTAGAGTGACGTGCCTTGAAGATGAAGGAAGGGGCCACATGAAAAGGAATATAGTTAGCTACTAAAAGCAGGATAGACAAGGACGTAAATTCTCCCTTAGAGATTCCAGAAGAAGCCTGACCTCACCAATACTTTTTAAAAGTTTTATTTATTTATTTAGTTTCAAAATATTAGGGGGATAAAAATATGTTGTTACATGGATACCTTGTATAATACTGAACTCAGGGCTTTAGTGTGCCCATTATCACGATAGTGTTAGTTATACTCCAATAGGTAAGTTTTTACTCCTTACGCCTTATCCCAACCTCCCTCCTTCTTGGTTTCCAATGTTCTTTATGTCTCTTGGTGCCCTTGTGTACCTATTGTTTATCTCCCACTTATCAGTGAGAACATGTGGCATTTATTTTTCCATTCCTGAGATACTCCATTTAGGATAACAGTCTCCAGTTCTATCTTATTGCTGCAAAAATATGAAAAGGAAAAATATTATTTCATTCCCTTTTATGGCTCGGAAATAGTTCATGGCATACATATGTATACGTCATTTTTCTTATCTACTGATGAACTGATGGGAACTTAAGCTCATTCCATATGTTTGCAATTGTGATTTGTGCTGTGATAAACATTCAAGTGTCTTTTTTGATAAGATCACTTATTTTACTTTGGGTAGATACCCAGTAGTGGGATTGCTAGATTGCATGGTGGATCTACTTTTATTTCTTTGAGAAATGTCCCTGCTGTTTTCCATAGAGGTTATACTAATATGTACAAGCATTCCTTTTTCTCTGCATCCATGCCTGTATCTACTGTTTTTTGAGTTTTAAATAATGGCCATTTGGACAGGGGTATCTCATTGTGATTTTTAATTTGTATTTCCTGATGATTGGTGATGTGAAGCTTTTTAAAAATATATTTCCAGGCCATTTATCTATTTTCTTTACAAAAAATATGTTCATATTTTTTCCCCACTTTTTGATGAGGTTATTTGTTTTTTTCTTGCTGATTCATTTGAGTCCTTTGTAAATTTTGAACATTAGCTGTTTGATGGATGTATAGTTTGTGAATATTTTCCCCCATTCTGTGGGTTGTCTACTGTGTTATTTCCTTTTCTGTGCAGAAGCCTTTTACTTTAAGTACTATTTATTTATTTTTGTTGTTGCTGTGTTTGCCTTTGGAATGCAAGTCATAGGCTGATGTCTAGAAGAGCTTTTCTTTCTTTTTTTTGTTTTTTTTTTCTTGCAGTTTTTGGCTGGGGCTGGGTTTGAACCTGTAGCATATGGGGCTGGCAACTTACTCCTTTGAGCCACAGGTGCCACCCAGCTTTTCCTATTTTTCTTCCAGAATTTGTAAGGTTTCAGGCCCATCATACTGAATGGAGAAAAGTTAAAAATACTCCTTCCAAGAACGAAATAAGACAATGGTGTTCACTGCAACCACTTCCATTCAATACAGTACTATTAGAAACCTAGCAGGAAGTCATGTAACACAAGAAATAAAGAACATCCAAATCAGGCAACAGAAGGTCAAACTATCCTTGTGTGCCGATGATATGATGATGACATGATCTTGTATCTCAAAAACCTTGAAGGTTCCACCAAAAGATTCCTAAAATTGATAAATTCAGTAAATCTTCATGTTATAAAATCAATACACATAAATTAGTAGCATTTCAGTATACTAGTAATGGCAAAGCTGAGAGTCAAATCAAAGTCTCACTACCATATACAAAAGCTATAAAGAAAATAAAATACCTGGGTGGTGCCTGTGGCTCAAAGGAGTAGGGTGCCGGCCCCATATGCCAGAGGTGGTGGGTTCAAACCCAGCCCCAGCCAAAAACTGCAAAAAAAAAAAAAAAAAAAGAAAGAAAGGAAAAAAGAAAAAGAAAATACCTAGAAATATACCTAATCAAGGAGATGAAAAATCTCTAGAAGGAGAATTGCAAAAAACTTATGAAAGAAATCCTAGATGACACAAACAAATGCAAAAATATCTCATGCTCATAGACTGGTAGAATCAATATCATTAAAATGTTTATATGCCCAAAGTAATTTATAGATTCAATGGAATTTCTGTCAAAATACCAACATCCTATTTCATAGACTTCAGAAAAATAATCCTAAGCTTCATTTAAAACCAGAAAAGAGCCCAAATAGCCAAAGAAATCTTAAGCAAAAAGAACAAATCTAGAGATATCACGTTATCTGGCTTCAAATTATACTACAAAGCTATAGTAACCAAAACATCATGGTACTGGTATAAAGGTAGAGACACAGGTCAATGGAACAGAATAGAGAACTCAGAAATAAAGCCATATGGCTATGACCAGGAGACAAAAATACATAGTGGGGAAAAGAAGCCCCATTCAATAAATGATCCAGGGAAAATTGGAGATCCACGCATAGAAGGATGAAACAGAACACTTATCTCTTATCATATACAAAAATTAATTCAAAATGACTTAAAGACTTAAATGTAGACATGAAACCATAAAAATCCCCCAAGGCATTGATATTGGTCCAGTGGGATCTATTATAGAATTCTGGTCTCAAACTATAAGAGAATATATTTCTACTGTTTTATATTGGTAAGTTAATGTTTGTTACAGCAGGGACAGGAAATGAATATACCTTTTCTGCACTGTACATTACTCTATTCTAGCAAGAGTTTTATGTTTTTGTGATGATTTATGTGCTTGTCTTCCCACTAGATCAGTGAATCTCAGAACCAACAACCTATCTTGTAATGCCCCTTTCAGTATCCTATTAATGAAATTCACCTATACTCATAATTTAAAAAAAAATTAGATTTGAAAATAAATGTCTTACCTATACTCTATGAAGAAATGAAAGAAAAGTAATTTATAATAAAATACTGCTTATTTCAATGTGTAAATATTTGGGCATGATTATATATCAAGATAACTAAGATATTCAGACACTGGCTCCTATAAATAGATTCATTATGAATATGACAACTAAACATGCAAACCAATGCAGGTGTGTTTCATGGTGATTTTAATTTCAAACGCTGTCTATGATGCATCTTTGGGAAATCATGTATCACTCTAGATATGTTCTAAAAAAAAATCAAATGGAAATGTAATTGTGCCATCACTTTCATGACAGTGGCATTCTTGGAGAATTCACTGTAAATTAAAAAATATATAATTCTTTGTGTCTATTGGTTAATTTCTGCTTTTGCACAAGTTTTTAAAAAGCTTTTTAATCACATGACTATTTAGTAAGAGACTGGGGAGTCATGTGGAATGTGGGATAGTTCTTCACATGTGGAGTTGCCTGCAATTAGCAGAATGCCCCGACAACCTGATGCCCTGGTCACTCAGTGCTAATGGCACCCTGTAATTATTGTAAGCAAAATGTCAACATTAAGAATGCAAAATACCTCCACTTGTATAACCGTGGTATGCTCTCAGCTCCTTGTAACCAGTGGTTGTGTCTTAGTCATCTAAATATTCCCCAGATTTGTCATGGTTCCTAACTCATAACAGATGAAAGTACCTGCATGTAATATGAATAAAAGGCTGTGAAAATGTGATGTATTACTTTATGTCAGTAAGTTCAAAGTGGTTTACGTCCTCTATATAATTTTAGTTTGTTATTCAAAAACAACTTTATTGAGATATAATTCATACTATACAATTCATACCCCTATAGTGTACCATTCAGCTGTTGTCAATATAGTCATAGTTATATAAAACCAATACCACTTTCAATTTTAGAATATTTGTATTACTTCAAAAGAAAACCCAGTAAACATTTTCTGTGCTCACAGTTGGATCTTGCTTTTGTATTTATTCTGATGATCTCCTTTTAATTTGAAAGTTTAGGTTAGTAACATTTAATGAAATTACTTTTATGTTTGGATTTAGGTCTATCATTATGGTGTCTCTTCTGAATTTGTTATTTCTGTTTTCTACTTCTTTGTTTCCTATTTTCTATGTTTGTCTGAATATTTTATAGAATTCTATTTAACTTTTAGTTGACTATTTAGCTCTAGTTCTTTGAATTATAATTTTTAATTGTTATGCTAGTGCTTTCACTCATTTAAATACATTACAAAGTCCCCTTTTCTTTAAAGTCACACATACTTAAAAAAATACAAAACAAAATAGTCCTTTATAACCGTCCATGGTTTTGCCATTATTTGTGAAATAATTCTGTATTTCCAATGCTTTTCATTCATTTCTGAAGATCTGTATACTGTCTTCATCAGTTTTGTGCAGCTGTAACAGAATATCTGACATTGGGTAATTCATAAAGAACAGAGATTTATTTCCTACATTTCTGGAGCCTGGGAAGTCCAGGGTCAAGAGGCCCACATCTGCTGAGAGTCTTCCTGCTGCATCATCCTTTCTTGAGAGTCTGAAGGGAACAAAAATACGTGCAAGAAAAAGAGCAAGAGAGGGTCAGACTTGCTTTCATAACAAGCCCATTCCTACCATGACAACATTAATCCATGCACCAGGGCAGAATCCTCCTGAGCTGATGACTGTTTGATTAGTTCTCCTCTTAATACTGCTGCATTGAGGATAAAATCTCCAACATAACAGCATTGGGGTATACATTTAAACCGTAACATATAGTTTCACTTCAGCTTGAAGAACTTTATGATTAATGTATCTTGCAGCATTGTTTCGTGGAGATAAATTCCTAGTTTTTCTTTACTTGATTGACCTTCCCAGTGTGGATTCTTGGGATTAATCCAATTTGGGATTTGCTGAGCTTTTTGAATCTGCAAATATATGCCTTCTACCAAATTGGGAAGTTTTTTGTCATTACAGTGTTCAAATATCTTTTCCTGTCCTATTTTCTCTCTCCTTTTTTTCTGTAATAAATGCCTATTTATAAGACCTTTTGATATTCTATTCTTTTCTAGTTTTTTTTTCTCTCTCTTCTTCAAATATCACACCTTCCATTGATCTACCTTCAAGATTATGAATTTTTTCCTCTGCTCTATTTTGCTGTTAAACTCACCCAAAGAATTTTTCATTTGAGGTCTTATATTTTTAGTTCTAAGGTTTCAACTTTGGATTTTTCATATGATTTCTGGTTAGGTACTGAATTTTCTATATTTTTGTTCAAGGTAAATGGGTTTTTCTTTATTTCATTGCTTATGGTTAAAATAGTGGCTTTGAAGTCCTTGCTGGGTGATTCCAGCTTCAGAGTTACTAAGTGTCAGTTATCTTATTTTGAGAATTACATTTTCCTGGCTCTTGGTATGTCAAGTAATTTTTGGATTACATACTGGGTATTAGAAATGAGTGTTGTGAAATATCTGGATTGTTCTATTGCTCTCAAAAGTGTTGATATTTTTGTTTTAACCAATTAATTTGGTTAGATGCAAATTGCAGAGCACCACAAGTATGATGAACAATGGTTCAGTTCTGAGTGTAGTTATTTAAGCCTTAGTCCAATCTGGCTTCCATCTTCCTTGTGAAAATATGACTTCAGGGTTAGCCAGTGATTTCCTTCTCTGTCCATTGTGAGTTTCCCCTATTGGCCTTTGCTCCTAAGGCTCTCTGATTCCTCTGGGTAAAAAGATAATCAGGTTTTTGTTTTTGTTTTTGTTTTTTAACCAGACTTTTAGCCACTACTGCAGCTGTAGTTGACTACATGGTAAAGCTAAAAAAAAGTTCAAAAGATTCATTTTATGCAAATCCCTTGCTCCAACTTTCAACTCATTTCTAAAATATGCTTGTGTTTTAAATCCCATATCCCTCTAGATCTTTCTAGATCCCTCCAGAGTCTAATATTAGTAATTTTTTTTTTTTAATTTTGGCAGGGTTAATAACTGCTATTTGCAGGAGGAATGCTTTGTAAGAAGTTCATGCTTCATGGCAGAAGCATGTAAATTTCCTTTTGAGAAAGGAAAATCTTACAAAGGCATTAAAATAGATCCTGGCTCATTAAGTTCTGTATTATTTTAAATACACTTGAATTTGTCAGCCACAATTTAGAAAATGTATTATCCTTATAAATGACCAAAAGGCTTAGATTGTCCTTTGCTCTGGAAATTTAATAATTTCTACGTCAGTCATGGTTCAGACCTCTGGACAGTAGCATGCAGTGTGCTTAAAGCTGCTACTAGGACTCTGTTAAAAGCGGAAGTTTCTGTGGTAATTTTGCAAATGGATGAAAATACTAGTGGGCTTTCTTTGAACTCACCCTGGGTGTTAATTGCCCTTATTTCTGAAGGCAGCAGGGGAGAGGGGAGTTGGCAAAGAAGAGCAGAAGCAGCCAACATTGACTTCTCTTTTCTCTGAGCTCTAGTGAAAAGAGGATGAAGCATTCACAGAGAGATGAAAACCTTTTGGTTTGCCTTGAATCAGGCCAGCGTGGTGATGACTCAGGGAAGGCATTGATGGGTACAATGTTAGAAGAAGAAAGTGACAGCAAGCGTAGGGTATGAACACATTGTTCTGCCTGTAAAATAGCCACTTGCCTACTTGCCCTGCACAAAGACTGATTTATCCAGGCAAGAACACCCTGTAGGGAAGTGGATCAAAAGAGAAAGCCAACAAGTGAGATGAATTAGAGCAGGGCTTCGCAAACGTTAATGTGCAAGCCCATCTCCTGGAAGATCTTGTAGAAATGCAGACTCCGACTCAGCAATTCTGGATGGAGCCTGAAATTCTGCACTTGTAACGAGCGCCAGTGTGATAAAGATGCTGTTCTAAGTTGCAGGGAACCAGAGGCTTTCATATAGCAGCAATTTACCCAGAGCTGATTCTAGTGCCAGGTGAGGAGAGTCAAATTAAGATTTCATTTATTTTACTGCCAAAAAAATAAAAAAAAAAATCCATGGGGAAAAGTAGAAAAATTTTTGCTTGAGTTGGCCAATTTTTTGTGCATATTCAAAATATGATGTTAATTTATTATCAGGGTTAGCACTTATTAAGCTCCTACTCATTCTGGCTGCTTTGCGACAATACAGCTTGTTATGGGTGATGAGGTGTCAACAGCTGTGCCATTGATGCTAATGCAATTTTTCTCTCTAATAATTATTAGCAAACTATTTTAAGTTTGAGACTATTTTATCCTGACTTTCCTTTTGGGACATTTTATACTTTACTTTAAATCTGTGGGCTTTCTTTTCCTGGTATGAAGAAATGACCATCCTTTTATGTTTGCCATTCAGCTTGGTTTTTATATCTCACTCTGGTTTTTAATATTTGTGCTCATAAAAGCAGAGAAAGAATTAAACAGTTTGTTCTTTGCTTTGTGACTATATTCTCTGAAACATAAATTGAGATAGGTAGAAGGACAAAACATTGCCATTCTTTTTCTGGGTACAAAATGTCATTTGAGGACCAAGGACATTAAGGTGTTAGAATATTAGAAGTCAGGGAATTTTTGATTATTTAGTAGGACAATGAAAAACATATCAGAGAAATGCTACTATTTTGAGCACTATGAGAAATATGATGGCAAGTCTTAAAAAATGAATGTCAAAGTACAGACAGCCTTAAAAACTTTAACTACTGAGAACAGTGACCCTATTCACTCAACTTGATCTTAACATTGTCCAAACAGAATTCAGAATTCAATTTCTTTAAGTCCCACAAGCAAGCATATTTTAGTCTGAAAATTTAGATGCACACTGAGAATTCATATTCTCACTCAGCAAATATCCTATTATTTCTAAAAGGCATTGTTGAGAGGCATAGATGTGACATACATTTTGATCCCGTGGACAAGAAAGGCCTATTATTAAAAAAAAAAAAAAAGTTGGGTAAATAGCTAGAAATCCAGCTTCCTTGGGGAAGGACAATAGCAGGGACACCCAAGTTTCCATCTTGGTGCCATCCATCTTAATCCTGCCACCTACCAATCTGCTAATCAGAACTTAGTCTGCCAGCTGAAAAAAGGTGTAGAAGACTCCCTAGCCCATAGGCCTAACAGCAGGTTCAGAAGAGTCTAAATGGTGACCTAGAACAGCTTTTAGACTAATTATCACATCCTTAGCTTAAATCTACTTTACAGCCCAGCCCTTCAGTGGGCTTTCAAAGAGGCTCATGTGCAGTAAGACTCTGGTTCAAAGCTGACCTCTGACTCTCCAGGTACGTCCAACCCAGATAGTATAAAAGAGAAATGCAGGCCGTATACATGCCTCTTTGCCTCTTTACCCTTTTGTCTCCTCAAAGGAAGCCTGATTGCTGCCTATGGCAAATGTGTCTTGCTCTGTAAGTCTTCTTACTCTTGAAACTTACCTTTCTCTTCCTCAGTAAACTTTGCATGACACTTACCATGCTCTCAGTCTGGTCATTCTTTGGCCCTGCGTACGCCAAGAATCGAAGTCATACACAACTGCCTGAAAACTGACATTTTAGGACACAGCTGCCTTGAAACCTGACAATAATAACAATTAAGAGGAAATTAAATCAACCTTTTAAATGAGAGGCAAAGTAACTTGGTGATTCAAAAGAGAAGAGAACACATTACTCTGTAAGCTTTGTGTGAGGCCACAACAAAGGGGTGAGAGGCAGGGGAAGTATAGAATCTGGCCTCAAAGAATTGGTGTGCTTTTGACAGGCACAGGGGGTTGGTCATGCTTGGAACCAAAAAGGCTTCACCTGCAAAAGTTCACTTAATCATAGACAGAGGGATAGGAGAATAGTTAGAGAATAAATACTATAAATGGATTATAAGTAAACTGAACCCCATCCTGACCAACTCTCAGCCTTAGCTGTTTACTACTCTGGTGAGGTAACCAATGCTGTCATTTTCACACAGATTGAAGTGTTTGCATTATCTATTACTGTAAAATAAGCTATCCTTACTCATAATGAGTTGTGACAGCATCTCCCATTTATTTTCCCATCATGATTCTCTGGGTTATCTGGATATATCTCACCTGATGTCCCTCATGTGACTATAATGAAATGGTGACATCACCAGTGAGCTTGACAAGGATGCTGCAATAGCTGAGACACTCTCTGCTTCCATGTGGTTTCCCCACATGGAGTATCAAGCAGGAGTATCCACATGATAACCCAGGCCTCCCCAAAGAGAGCACTCCATAGGAAAGGAAGCAAAATCTTCTTCCAAAGCTAGTCTTGCCATTAGCGCTAATACAGGGTTCCCCCACTGAGGGCTGGACAAGGACCCCCATTTTCTAGGTCTGTATGAGCTCTGAAATCAGTCTCATCACAGACCCCCATCTCTAGGCACAAACAGGCCACCTTTTCCAGGCCACATTGAAGCGAGGTCATGAAAAAAGTGGCTTCGTGGGTTTGGGCTGGTTCCTCCCAGAGTAGAGAGACTGAGATAAATTTTACAGTTGTGTTAAAGGAGGATTAGTTACAAGCCTGGTAATTATTCCTTGTATGTAGTCCAGTGCTAAATAATTTGTAAGTTTCTATATCTTGCTGTAAAAAATTCCCTTCAGAATTCTGTTGTGTGCAATTTAATCTTTTTTTTTTTTTAATTGTTGGGGATTTGTTGAAGGTACACAGAACCAGGTTATGGATTGCTTTTGTTAGATAAAGACTCTTATAATTGTGTCCCACTCCCAAAAGGTGTACCACACCCCTTGTCTCCCTCATCCCCTCCTTCCTTCCGTTTCCCAGCTCTCCCCATCTCCCCCCCCCACTGGGTACTAGGACCTTAATTGTCCTCCTATCTGAATTGAGTACATAGGATTCTTTTTTTTTTTTTTGAGACAGGAGCCTCAAGCTGTCCCCCTGGGTAGAGTGCTGTGGCATCTCAGCTCACAGAAACTTCCAGCTCCTGGGCTCAAGTGAGTCTCCTGCCTCAGCCTCCCAAGTAGCTGGGACCACAGGTGCCCGTCACAACGCCTGGCAATTTTTTGGTTGCAGCTGTCATTGTTGTTTGGCAGGCCCAGGCTGGATTCGAACCTGCTACCTTTGGTGTACATGGCTGGTGCCTTAGCCACTTGAGCTACAGGTGCTGAACCAGTACATAGGATTCTTATTTCTCCTTTCTTTTGATGCTTTACTAAGAGTAATGTGTTCCACATCTTTCCAGGTTAATACAAAGCATGTTTTTAAAGTCTCTGTTTTTTTAGTGGCTGAATAGTATTCCATGGTATACATATACTGCAGCTTGTTAATCCTTCTTGGGTTGGTGAGCATTTGGGTTGGTGAGCATTTAGGTTGTTTCCACATTTTGGAGATTGTAAATAGAGCTGCAATAAACAGTCTAGTGCAAGTGTCCCTGTGGTAAAAGGATCTTTTTCTTCTGGGTATATGCCCAGCAATGGGATTGCAGAATCAAATTGGGGATCTAGCTTGAATTTATTGAAGGTTCTCCATACTGTCTTCCAAAAAGGTTGTATTAGTTTTGTGCAATTTAATCTTGATCAATGTACGAGTCTTCCTCTTTGGCCATATAGGGACATAGGGACAATATTAATGGAATATCTAAAACCTTGTCAAATTTGTTTTAAAGGTATGGTCTCTGGTCTTTTTCTCAGTCTTTCTGCCTCATTTCTAAAATAATCATTTAAATTTTATGTAATTAAGTATCAATATATTATTTCCAATTATTTTCTTTTTAGACAGTTGTATTTCCCCTTATCATTAACATTATCTTGCCATCTTATTTGCTTTGGCCAATAGAATATGAGCAGAATATACTCTACATGGAGTTGATGCTTTATCGGTTGTTCCACCACTGTTCTGTTCTTATTCCAACAAAGACAATTTGTCTTACATAGGGCTATTTTCTTAGATTGGAACCAGTCTTAAGACGATACAGCTGACCCAGAGATGACAGTTAATATGAGATATAAATATTTGTTTTTAAAAACTACTTTGGGCTCGGCGCCTATAGCTCAACCGGCTAAGGCGCCAGCCACGTACACCTAAGGTGGCGGGTTTGAATCCCCAGCCTGGACCCGCCAAACAACAATGACGGCTGCAACCAAAAAATAGCCAGGCGTTGTGGTGGGCACCTGTGGTCCCAGCTACTTGGGAGGTGGAGGCAAGAGACTCACTTGAGCCCAGGAGTTGGAAGTTGCTGTGAGCTGTAATGCCACAGCACTCTACCCAGGGGTACAGCTTGAGGCTCTGTCTCAAAATAAAAATAAAAATAAAAATAAAAACTACTTTGAATTTGTTTAGTGAATCCTTTGCCACAACAGATGGAACCTTTGAATTTA
>CAUYTI010081570.1:0-27593 GCA_963575145.1 Galago senegalensis | reverse complement strand
TGTCCTGGTGTAACAGGCTAGTTGGAGGAAAGGGCCACAATAGAGCTGGTAAGAAGATAAATTCTTTTTTTTGAGACAGAGCCTCAAGCTATCCCCCTGGGCAGAGTGCCGTGGCACCACAGCTCACAGCAACCTCCAACTCCTGGGCTCAAGCAAGTCTCCTGCCTCAGCCTCCCAAGTAGCTGGGACCACAGGCGCCCACTACAATGCCTGGCCATTTTTTTTTTTTTTTGGTTGCAGCCGTCATTGTTGTTTGGTGGCCTGGGCTGGATTTGAACCTGCCACCTTAGGTGTATGTGGCTGGCGCCTTAGCCACTTGAGCCACAGGCGCCGAGCCAGAAGATAAATTCTTAATAGTAGTTATTTGCATTGAACTGAGAGGAGGTTCTCAAAAATTGGGTGCAAAAGGAAGCATCTGTCAATGTATTAGGTGTTTTTGGCGTATGTACCATAATGAGGTGTAAAAGGGAACTTAATATGGAAGTTTGGGAGGTGATAGGGAAAGTTTTCACATGGGAGGAAATGTAGTATTCTAGGCAGATGCATGGAGCCTGTACATGCTAGAGAACAAGTTTATTCCTATTAACCAGTCCACATGTCTAGCAATTGAGATCTTCATGTTAGTGTGTATGTCAGTTAAAAGTAACTCATTTTCTGGAATCTTTAAATACTTAAATACATTTAGTATTCAAAAAAAATCAGAGAAATAGTATATTTATCCAGTAACCTCTAAGGTAGCTTGCATTTAACTTAACCTGAAATCATTTCAGCATGAACATTAAGAAATAATAAATGATGCAACTTCTGGCAGCATAAGTAGTGAAATTTATATCCTAACAAAAGCACTTGTGTAGTGTTGAGGTTAATTTTGTTAGTGATTGTGGATGGGAAAAATTCCTTAAGTGATTTCATTTTGGCTTAAGTATTTTGTACACTGTTTAGCCCCACTTTCTGGTGAATCGGCTTACACAGTATTCATATATTATGCTTAAAACAAGCCTTTCACCTGCATTTCATGCTCACTCCCCTTAAATAAATTTTAGACTGATCAGTTGTGAGAGATATAAGATGTATGGCTGAACATAAAATTTCTTTATTGGGTAACCTTTAGTGATACAAATCTAATAAACTAACAGTTTTTAAAAATTAAATGTGAGCAATGCTTCAGGTTCCCAAGACCATCCTTAACTGAGCAATTTGCTAGGAGGACTCTGGGCTGGTTTCCTGTATTGAACGGATACCAGGCACAATCAGCAAAGGGGAGAGGCACATGGGGTGTCCTGACCAAGCCCAAGGTTCCAAGCATCTTCTACCTAGTGGAGTCAGTTGCACCAACAGTTAGTTGTGTCAAGGCCTGTGAAACGTTGCCAACCAGGGAAGCTCATTATAGACTCTGTTCCCTGGGGGTTTTATTGGGGGCTGATCATGTAGGCAGCCTCTGCCTGGCACAGACCCAAATTCTAGACTCCCAGAAGGAAAGCAGGTGTTCAGTGTGAGCCTTACTGTTTGTGCAGTTTAGGCATCATGAGCACCCTTATCAGTTATTAGTGGTGGGAACCCTTCCAAAATCTAAGTTCCCAGACGTCAATCCCAAGTTGGACTTTCATAGAATAGCAGTCAGGCCTGCTCTGGTAGCTCCTTTCTGCATGAGCAGTCCTCCTTACTCAATCTGTTTTCATATCTCCTTGTATGTTTAAGTCACTTAAGGGTTCCAAGTATTAATGATGGTTTGTCTCACTGAAGCCTTTATTTTTGGAATTTAAGCTGATCTGTTTGACTTAAACAGGGATAGAAAATATTTTTAGAGAATGTATTTCCTTGACTATCTATTCTAAAACCTAAAAGGTTTATTTTTTTCCAAGCTTAAACCCTTACCCCTCTACTCTAGTGTAGGCTTTCATATTCTCTTTCCACCATGCTCCTGGGTTTCCTTACTGGAATTTGATCACTTAAGGAACTGAGCTATTTGAAGGCTCAGAACATAGAAGCTAAGAGAAACCGTGAGAAGGGTTCTGTATTTTGACATTTCTACTTCCTAATTTGGCCGTTTTACATCTGGGTTGCATTCTGAGTGTTCTTTTATAAATCATTTGTTGTGATGTGTAACATATGGTTCCAGGATGTTTACGCCCCAGGCCACAACTCTAATTCTACCCAGTCTACAGTATATCTGAAATACTGCTTAGTTATAAGGGCAAAGGAGCAGAAAATGGTGTTCTTGAAATTCTGACAACTCAGCAAACCCCCTATATTTATAAATAAATTACTGGTCTTCCCCCAATTTTGGCTTTTATGAGCACAGTGATTCTTACCTTTTTGAGGGGACAGGAAGGAATTCCTTTAAGAATCTGGTGAAAGCTGTGGACTCCCTTCCTGGAAAAAAACCTACTTGGTAATTTGCGGTCTCAGGAAATTTATATAAATTGAATTACAGTTCCCGCAAGTAGATGTGGGAGACCTTCATTATAAGTGTAACAATAATTTGATTTGGCGGCAATTCTGAGAGTAGCTGGACTGTTCTTGGGAGGGTTGTTCCTCTTGCTACTCAGAAGTGTACCATGATCCAACAGCAGCATCAGCGCCGGGAGCGTGTCCAAATGCAGACTCTCAGCCCCCTCACCCCCAGATCCAATGAATCATGAGCTATATTTGAGCAAGATGCCCAGGTAATCTGTGTGTGCATTGAAGTTGGAGAAGGGCTGTGTTAAAGTTTAATGATGCTGGTGGTTTATTATGTCTTACTTCAGTTAACAAGCTATATAGCTTTTTAAATATTTGGTATACAGCTCCTTTGTCTTTCAGCCCCTATTGTTTTTTTTTTTTTTAAATGTATGAGAGTTTCTGATAAAGTGGCAATTTTCAGGAATAAACTCAGATTTGGAACTGAGGAGCTTCAGGTGGTTGAAGACTGAGGAGCAGATAGCTACTTGTCCCAGCCACTAGGCGGCCCCACTGGACCAGTTGCCTTTGGGAACAGCAGTTGGGAGTGGTGCTGGAGTGAGGAGCACTTGGTGGTGGGCGGCTGCTGCTTGTTCTCCAGACAAGTGTGTGGCACCCAGAGGACATCTAATTAGGATTAAGGACCTGGGGCTGGTTGCAGGCAAACTGAAGATCTTTTTACTTTTCTGTGACAATGGCTACAGGCTTAACCTAGGAGTAGGAACTGCCTAGACAGTCAAATGGTTTAATTTGGGAGAATTATACTGCCTAATAATGAATTCCATAACAATGCTTGTGTACAAAGAGAAACCAAATGTTTTTCTTTTTGATGAATATGTAATCTGGTGTTTGAGGCAGTATCATATCTTGGAAGAAGTGTTAGTGGCTTAAGGCTGCTGCATATCTGGGGGGGGGGGGACTGAGTTACAGAGAGTTCTCTTGGAGACTTCATGGCCATTCAAGTCTTTGTATGAACACTGACACCAACACTGGTATCCTCCATCCTTGTAAACCTCACCACGTGTTTTGTTTTTTTGGTAGGTCTGGATTTCTTTACTGTGTTGTCTTGAAGACAGAACTATGCCAAAGAAAGCGAAGCCTGCAGGGAATGGGAGGGAAGAGGGGCCTGTTCCCTGTAAGCAGGTGAAGGTGGAGGCCACTGGAGGGTCTTCCACTTTAAACTTTGACAGCCCCGGTGGACTCTTTGAAAGTTTAATCTCACCTATCAAGACAGAGACGTTCTTCAAGGAATTCTGGGAGCAGAAGCCCCTTCTCATTCAGAGAGATGACTCTGCACTGGCCACATATTACCAGTCCCTGTTCCGGCTAACAGATCTGAAGAGTCTGTGCAGCCGGGGTATATACTATGGAAGAGATGTGAATGTCTGCCGTTGTGTCAATGGGAAGAAGAAAGTTTTAAATAAAGATGGCAAAGCACACTTTCTTCAGCTGAGAAAGGATTTTGATCAGAAAAGGGCAACGATTCAGTTTCACCAACCTCAGAGATTTAAGGTAACGGGTTTCCCCCACACATAGTCCTCATACATATTAAAGTGCTAACATTTGGCTCCAGATCAGCTCAAGGGTGAAGATGTGGTACCATGAGGATTAGCCTTCTGTCAGTTTGAGAAGAGATGGCCCCAGTTTGTTCTTTAAATGCATTCTAATTTAGACATTTTAACTATGTTATCTCTTGGTTCTAAACTCTTAACAGCTCAGGGTAGGTGGATTTTGTTACATAGCACTGGGCTGTAAAAACTAAGTTACACTGCATGTTTATAAAGTTACTAAAGTAGCACTGTGCCTCTAGGAGCATGTTCTGTGGGCTGGTTATGTTTTTCTAAATGATAGACATTCTGTTTGGTATGTCCTGTCACTATAATTTAAGGCATGAAAGCATCAAGATGATCATTTTTCTTGAAGTTGCCTCCCTTTACTGCCTACATCTATCAAGGGGAGGCTTCAGGGCCATGACCAGATCACGTACCAGATTCATAATTAAGAAAAGAAACTTTTATCATTATTAACAATCCATTTGAAGTGTGAGGTCCAGGAGAGATAGTTGTAGGTGGAGGATGTATTTGATTTGCAAGCCCAGAGGGCTGGTTAACTTTTATTCTACATCAGTGATTTACATTGAGAGAGAATGTTGCCTTCTCTGTGCTCAGTTTTTGCATATATAAAATGCAGATTTAGAACGAGCTAATCTGCTTTCTTGGAGGTTTGAGATCTTTATGTCATCTCGTGACAGATGGCCCAGAACAGTTGAGGGCTGTTCTGAGTTTTGGATAGAGTTTAATCCCCATTCAGAATCCCCCTGCTGTGACCCATGGCCAAATCAAATTGGCAGGATAGGAGGAGAATGAGAAGGGATCCTAATTTCCATATGGAGAGGAGTGTATTCTGGTTATATTGGTGGCTTCTGGGGCACTGTCATCAGCTACCAATAGTGTTTCCCATGATTTAACTCAGGAATTGGCTTGCTAGATCCAATTAAGCCTCATCTGGTGAATGCCTTTTCCTTTCTTGTCTAAAGAATCTTGAACCCAGCTTGGTGCTTGTGGCTCAAGTGGCTAAGGTGCCAGCATGTACACCTAAGGTGACGGGTTCGAATCCAGCCTGGGCCTGCCAAACAACAATGATGGCTGCAACCAAAAAATAGCCGGGTGTTGTGGCGGGCGCCTGTGGTCCCAGCTACTTGGGGGGTTGAGGCAGGAGACTTGCTTGAGCCCAGGAGTTGGAGGTTGCTTTGAGCTGTTATACCACAGCACCACAGCACTCTACCCAGGGGGACAGCTGGAGGCTCCTGTCTTTAAAAAAAAAAAAAAAAAGGATCTTGAACCCAGTTACAGTCTGGACAAAGTATAAGTATTGTTGGATTTTTCAGGACAAATCCTGATTCCAGTTTTTCCATCTCAAGTAATCATAAGAAGTTGAAATGTCTCTGAAATGCCAACCTTGTGGCCAGAGCACTCAAAAAGAATTTCTAGATTATTTGCCAGACCAAGTTGAGATTTTATATCAGAAAATATGGACACGCTGGATAAAATGCTTTTCTCTGAGATAGTCCTTGATTCTACTGGACTGGAAGTAGCACTTTTAAGAGTGATTTTTAGAAACCTAAGAACCATGAATGTAAACGAATTCAGCAAAGTTGACTGCATGTGATTTGGTCATAAACCAGCAGAGAGTTGTTATTTGGGGGGTGTGTGGTGTCCTCCGTGGCTGTCATTTCTGTGCTGTAGAGTCATCTTCCCCAGGGCTTTTCTCTGCTTGTCTGCTTCTGCACATGCTCATCTGGGATTCCAGGTGGCCAAGAACCTATTTCCTTTGCTCTGTTGACCCTGCTCTTTGGCCCCCTTTATTAAAGCAGGAGGGATAAGCATTCTCAGCCCAAATCCAGTCCTCAGGCTAAAATAGTATGCCTCTTGTTATTTCTGTTCTATCCTTCACCCATATTCAAGAAACCATAAACTATAAGAGCTTACTCTCCTATACTAGAAGTTGGGCTTTAAATATAGTAGAATCTCTGTAAGTTGACCATCCAAGGGACTGTAACTGGTCAATATAAGAAGGTGGTCACCATAAGGAACTAGGCCTACTGTACTGGTATGTACTTATGGTGTAGGTCCAGTCTATGAAAATCAGGTCAACTTATAGAAGTGGTCAATATAGGGACCTGGTGATCTATGGAGGGACTACTATATTATACTACACTAATATAATATATGATACTACATTATGAGTAGGCTTAGTGTTGCATGTGTGTTTCTATAGGAATAAGTATATTAACATCACAATAGAAAAAGTCTAGAAGCAGCTCATCACCAGCCAGGTTGAGAGACTATTAGAGTGGACCTTTAGCCCTTTGTTTATTAGTTCTCAGACAGTTTATGTGTCTGCTTGGTCTAAAAATAAGAAAGGAGGTAACCAGAGGGCCATATAAGTTGTTTCTCACCAGCTTTGGATTATCATTATTATCACTGTTCTTTTTTTTAAACTTTTTTTTTTTTTTGGTGTTTTTGGCCTCTGGCATATAGGACTGGAGCCCTACTCCTTTGAGCCACAGGCGCCGCCCTTATCATAATTCTTTGCATTTTGCATAGCAGGTTAGAGTTCACCAAATACTTCCATGTGTTAGCTTTTGACCCTTTCAACAGACATTTGAAATGGAGCCATTGTGGTTTCTGTTTACTATGTGAAGAAACTGGAATTCACAGACGTGCCTTTTCCATTGCTATTCTGAGCTGGTACTGGTTTCTGACTCCACATTGAAGGCACTTTCCCACCATACTTTGAAAGATGTTGGCTGAGATGTAGCAGTGCTTTTGTGTGTGTGTGTTTGCCTTTCTTTAGGCATGTTCGTGGGCTTCTCTTCCTAGGACTGGTACTCACTTTTGAGTCTGTGAATAGGTTAATGGAGAAAGGAGGTTGTACCCAGCCAGGAGGGAGACTCCTACCTTCCCTCTTTCATTGTTCCAAGTCCTCTTCAGCCTGTCTGGGTGTAGTTGGGAGTCACGTGGTAAAAAAGAAGACAGATTTCAGAAGTTGTCAGTGTTGGTGAAGCAGTAACAATTGTAATTGTGGTAACACTGCTTTACCATTTCAGTAGGATTTGAGATAAGTTGTTTTATGCTGTTCGCTCACAGTCTAAGGGTGGGCATGGTAATATCTTTATATTACAAATAAAGAAATCAAAGTCACGTAGCTTGTAACAACCTGGGCTGAGGGGAGTTTTACTCCATGTCTCTTTCTGGTAGGCCACGTTTGGCAGATTCAGAAACTGCAGGCCTAGGAAAAATGGGAAGAATATGCAATTGATAGCATTTTCAGTAACCTTTGAGGAGAGATGTACATTTGTTAGTTACAGACCCCTATGCTTGAGCTGGGAACCATAAAGTCACCTCTACTGTTCTAAAGGGTGTCTCAGGCCATCAGAGGGAGAGAGAAGGAGAGGCCCTGCTTTTCTAGTGGCTCCATTTACTATATAAATAATACAAAAGGTCCTGCTGACCTTTTGCTAAAATAAATTAGCCTCCTTGGGAGCTCTGTTAACTCTTAGGGGCTATTCAGAGGCCATAAAGTTAATTTTTTCATGTGTTATGTAGAACTTCTGAGATCTGTATGTAGAGAAGCCTGGTAGTTTGAATAAAGAGAACTCCCCAAGCATTTTTCAAACTGACCCAATTCTTTAGCACTTCGTCTTTTAATACTATAAATCCTTTTTGAGACCTGTAGTAGAATTGACTTCCAAACTGTGTTCATTGGTTTACTCAGCAAATATTTTAGTATGTTTTGTATTTTACAAGTATTTCATGTGCCAGGCATTTTATAGGTAATTTAAACCTAGAATTTGAATTCTGACTCTATCATTTACTAGTTGTATATTCTTCTGTAATTGTTTCCTCCTCTGTAAACTGAGGGTAATGCCGATACCCTTCCCTCTTATGAGACAGGATTGTCGGAAGGGTTATATAACTAGCATGTGTAAAGCACTTGGAGACAGCCCCTGGGGCACGGAAGGGCTAATATCCACGTGGCCTAAATGCTGCCTTCCCTTTCCTCATCAGCCTTGAGAAAATCAGATTTATTTCTTTCTCTTAGGATATATGGCTCGTGGCTAGGCCC
Source organism: Galago senegalensis (assembly GCA_963575145.1). Classification (NCBI taxonomy): domain Eukaryota; kingdom Metazoa; phylum Chordata; class Mammalia; order Primates; family Galagidae; genus Galago; species Galago senegalensis. The sequence continues at coordinate 19,526 of CAUYTI010081570.1, read as the reverse complement.
CGCAGTCTCTTGTGCGCTCTGAAGAGTTGACCAGTGACTGGAGAGAGGCCACATTACTTGTTCCTGCGATTCCTTCTCTGTCTGTACCTTCTTCCTAGGTCACCTAGGTTCCTATCACTCTACACACCCATTTTGTGTAGGCAGTTCCTGAGTGTACGTCCCCAGCCCTTATTTCCTGCCAGTACTTTTAACATCTCCACATGGGTGTCTTAGCATCCCAAATTTAACATTTCTAATGTCGAACTTTTTTTTTTCTGTCCTGAAAAAGGTTTTTGTTTTTGTTTTTTGAGCAAGTCTTTTCAGTAAATGGAACTGGGAGCTAATTGCCCAAGTCAGAAACCCAGTATTTTTTTTTTTACTCCTTCCATTTCCATTTTTATTTTGCCTCTTTATATTCAGTCCACCAGCAGGTCCTGTCAGTGTTGCCCCCAGAGCACATGTGACTTTTCTGCTTCATCCAGTCCCTCTCCGACCATCCTGCTGGCTTCTCACCTGGGCTGCTGCCTATGTGACTTGTGAGTAGACTCTACTCTTTCAACAGTCCATTCTCCACACAACAGCCAGCTGAGCTGGTAAAAATGTAAAGTGGATTGTGTCATCCTCCCACTTAAAGCCCTTCCTGACTGCCAATCGTGAGCCTTGTTCACTTCCCAGTGTCTGGCCTATGAGTTGCACAGTAAAGACCTCCTAAGTGAATAAGAACATGTCCTTACCCTTATTGCTAATATATTTTTCACTTCCCTTTTTTTTTTTTCTTTCTTTTTATGAAGGATGAGCTTTGGAGGATCCAGGAGAAGCTGGAATGTTACTTTGGCTCCTTGGTTGGCTCCAATGTGTACCTAACCCCTGCTGGGTCTCAGGGCCTCCCACCCCATTATGATGACATCGAGGTAAGAGAGGAAGAAAGGTTCATACGTGGGCAAGAACAAGGTGCTGAGAGCCTGGGCTAGGGTAGCTGTCAGGGTTAGTTCACATTATTATTTAAGCCTCGTCAGCCAGGTCTGTGTTCACTCTTTCTGTATAGTGTCTGGAGATCTTGATCTCATCTAAAGCTTGGGCCAAAATCAATCCCACTGGTTTCCTGCTCTTTCTCAAAGGGAGAGATTGTTTCCAATCTTACTAATTTAAAGAGCCTTTAAAGCAGGTATTGATTTAATTTATCTACAGAGAAGTACGATTGGCTTTTTCTTTACTTTCAGAAAGCATGCTCTTTAATCAGGTGAGGTCACAAACAATCCTTACATCTGCTTGCATTTTGTTCTTTTTCAGTAGCTGCCAAAAATATGTATATTTTTTCCATTGGTGAAAATCCTGGGCAGTTTGAATAAGGCTCATGATTTCACTTAAGCATTGGCACCTTGACGCGTGTTGATTTCACTCTCATGCGACTTCCAAAAAAAGTTAACTCTTTGGCTTAGGTACTTCATGGTTTTATTTTTGTGCTAATATAATGTGTGAACACAAAATTATTACTTTAAAGTCCCCTTTATTCCCTTGTGGAGAAATTTGATATCAATACCTTTTCTGAAAGTGTTAACTTTTAATATTTTTCACAGAGCATTGAAATACTTTTGGCTGAAAAAAGAATAAAAGACTTGAAGTTTTCCTGTCGGCCAAGCCCCTTCAATAGTCAGGATTTTAGACATTCAGTAATATCTGAAGCTTGGCTTTTCCATCAGAGATTATGGGCTTTAGGCTGTCTGCTAGAAGATTTAAAGGAATGAGATAGTGGGATATAAAGAACTCAGTGAGGCACTAAGAAAGTGAAAAGAGTGAATATCCAGCATCAGGATTCATGATTACCTGTTTTTAAAAATGAAAACCAGGAGTAGCAACTTTAAGTGTGGAGTGACATGCGTTTCTGATCTTTCATTTTTATTTTTTATCTGAAACTTGTACAGTTGACTCTTGAACAACAAGGATTTTAGGGGAAGTGACCTCTTGTGCACTCGAAAATCAGAGTGTAAGTTTTGACTACTCCAAAAGTTAACCGCTACTGCTGATTAGAAGCCTTATCAATAACGTAACACTTATTTTGTATGTTGTATGTGCCATGTAGAGTATTTTTATAATAAAGTAAGCTAGAGAAAAGAAAATGTTACTAAGAAAATCAGAAGGAGAAAATGTGTTTCCAGTACTATATGTATTTATGAATATCATAAGTTTATGTCATCTGTTTATAAGCTAGATCATCTGTCTGAAATGGTGGGTGATGTCAGCTACCACCTCAGTATATGCTACCTATCAAGTAAGTCAACTAATTCTTGTAATGTCATGACTTTTTTCTGCTTCTTGAGAGAACTCAGCATCACTAGTGGCCCTTCATATGGGTCCTGTGTTGTTATTCAAGGTCTACAGTATATTTGGACTAAACATAATGAAAAGCATGAGAGATCACTTTTTACTGCAATACAGAATTTACTGGTGAAGCAGACCACTCATGTGGAGATGGGTAGCAGCATCACACATTGTTTTAAGCATTACTTGGCACCCTCCAAGCTCCGGCAATAGCAATGGGAGGTAACTACAGAATTATTAAGGTCGTACAGTTTGTGTGCACCTCAGTTAATTTTATACTGTTACGATTTAGTACTTCATCTTTAATGTTGTTCATGTTTCTCTTGACTGCAAGTGGTGCCATGTGTTCTCTGCAAGTTTTTGTGGCAGTTTTGATAAATTTTAACTTTTTATAATAGATTTGTATATATTTTGTAGTAATCAATGGTAAAATAGGCTGGTGTTTAGATACATTTTATACATTTATGACATACCTTTAAAATTTTCTTATTTTTTCAAATGGTTGTAAATCTCAAAGAAACATTCTAATATATTTATTGGAAAAAAAAAAAACCCACAGTCAAGTGACCCTGCACAGCTCAAACCCTTGTTGGTCGAGGGTCAACTGCAACTCATCTGAGCCCTTAAAGGGCTGATACTCTGGAAGCACTTTCCTATGAGACTTGTCAGGAAGTTCTCTGATGCTCCTGGGCCTTTGGGTCTCTGTAGGTTTTCATCCTGCAGCTGGAGGGAGAGAAACACTGGCGCCTGTACCATCCCACTGTGCCCCTGGCGCGGGAGTACAGCGTGGAACCTGAGGACAGGATCGGCAGGCCGACGTATGAGTTTACACTGAAGGTATGGAATGACCCTGTGGGCACCTCTCCTCTGCTGCTTTTCTGTGTTGCTGAGACAAATTGTGGTTTGGGGCTTAGATTTGGTGATGGTCCCTGGGGCGACAAAACCCTGGATCTCAGGGCAGGGAGGCTGGCATTGCTGTCAGCCAGCACATGGGGCTTCTGCAGGAGTCTTGGTAGTTTGTATTTGGAGAAGTGAAATGAAGAACTATTAACTTCATTTTCCTAATAACCTGTTTCTGTGTATGATCCAAGTTTAGCAGGAATAGAGTGAATTCTGTCATTCACCAATCTCTGGAACAAAAGTAGAATGTCTGGCCTTGGACAGCTTCTCCACATCTAAAAACAACTGGCAGCATGGTGCTGTAAGGTGTTTAGAGCACAGCTAGGAATCACTCAGTTCTGTTGCTAAAATTCCACTGTAACCCATTTTCCTTCTTACTATAAAGTAGACGATCCCTGCACCCCCGCTCTCCCCGCTCCCCTGCACATAGTTACCAAAAGAGTAATAATTATGGAGGCTCTTGAGGCTTCCTCCTCCAGGGAGTAGGTGGCTTGATCATGTGCTGGTTCCTTGGCATCTTGCTGCTGAGAAAAATCTGTCCTAGAGCTGTCAGCCTGGAGGGGAGCATAGCCAGTCCTCAGCAGGAGAGGTTGTTGAGAAAAAGGCTTAGAGGAATAGGAATGGCTTTGTAATTAAACTGTAGGCATTTATTAAAACACATAACTTTAATTTCCTTTAGTGGCAGTAGAACAATAGTTCAAACCATTTCAAAGATTCTGTCAACCTGGCATGTTTGCATATAGTTACTATTTTTATATTTCTTGCATCTTGAAGTTAAAATTAGTGTCTAATTCTTACTTAGTGCCTGTATCTTTCTTGATTTTCAAATCTGCGTGTGCCAATACCTGGGGAATACAATCTTCCTTTTTAGGAATAGGTGCCTGTGTTACAGGGGACTTAAATAAATAAATGACAATAAAGGTAACCTTCTTGGTTTTTATGTTCCTAGTGGTCACCAAACTATAGTCCATGGGCCCCAAATCTGGCATGCTGCCTGTTTTTGTAAATAAAGTTTATTGCACAGCCATTTCTTAATGAGCTGTCTGTGACTGTGTTCAGGTTTTACCAGCAGAGTCAGTTGCCACGGAGACCATGTGACCTACAAACCAGAAATGTTTACTGTCATTACATTTGGCCCTTCACAGTTTGCCAGCTTCTGCTTTTGGTGAACCATGTTTATGCAGACTCTTGGTTGGTTTTTTCAAGCTGAAGACTAAGCTATCTGTGGTCTCAGGCTAGGGCTGAGTTACTCAGGCTGACAATCTGGCTATTTGCCCTGCTCAAGAGGGTTGTGCTTCCTAGTCACCTTCAGGTGTAGAGGGTGTGTGTTGTTTGTATTTTTGCCGTGGGACTCAGAGGAGATGGAACAGGTGCCTATTAAACACTCAGTCAATACTCAGCTCATTAAGGGAAGTCATGGTGACCTGGCTGGAGAAAGCCTGCATTGTATAGGGCAGGGTTTGCCAAGTAGGTTTACATACACATGAGGTTTTAACCAGTGGGCCTCTTCATAGGAAATCTTGTGTCAATGCCCAATACGTGAAGTTAAAAAGCTTGAGTTTCCCTGGTTGGGGGTGGGCATGGGAGCTACAGCGAGAGTCCTGGAACCCTTGTTTGCTGCCTTCCATGTCCTCCAGGGGCAGCCTGTGAGATATACCTGCCAAACCTGGCTGGCAGGGCGAAGACCAGCCTTGCGATGGAAACACCACTCTGTGGCTTGTGGGTCTGACGGATCTGGGTTTGAATTCAGCTGCTGTCACTGATTAACTGCGTGTCTTGGGGCAAGTCATTTATCTAAGCCTCTGCTTCTTTTCTAAAATGGAGATAATTATATTTACCTCACAGGCTAGAAAGATTGAAAAGTATTATTTTGATGCCTCCTTTACAATAAAATTCCTTGCAGGAGATATCTTTATATCTGTACTACTTTTCCTGTTGTTGTTTATCAAATTACCACTGACTCCATTATTTAAAACAGCATAAATTTATTACCTTATAGTTCTGAAGATCAGAAGACCAAAAAGGGTCTCACTGGAGTCATCAGGACTGCATTCCTTCTGGAGGCTCTAGGGGAGAATATTCCCTTGCCTTTTTCAGCAAGGCAGGGGAGGCATGAAGCAAATGTTTGTAGATTAAATGAAATATGTGCTTGTATGCTGCCAAGCGACATCTCAGTCAGTGACAGACTGCATGTATGACAGTGCTCCCTAAGATTATAATGTAGCTAAAAACTTCCTGCTGCCAGTGATGTGTCGCTGTTGTAAAACATTGTAGTGTGGTGCATTACTCATGCATTTGCGGGGCTGCTGGCATAAACAAACCTGCCGCACAGCCAGTTGTGTGAAGGTAGACAGCAGCGGCTTAGGTGTCACAGCCACTCACCACTCACTCCTGACTCACACAGAGCAGGTTCCAGTTCTGCCAGCTCCCCATTCCTGGTGTATGCCCTATATAGGTGTACTGCTTTTTATCTTTTATACCATACATATTTTTTTTGACACAGTCTCACTTTGTTCCCCTCAGTAGAGTGCAGTGACATCACAGCTCACAGCAACCTCAAACTCTTAGGTTCAAGTGATCCTCTTGCTTCTGCTTCCCAAGTAGCTGGGACTACAGGCTATAATGCCCTGCTGTTTTTAGAGATGGAGTCTTGCTCTTGCTTAGGCTGGTCTTGAACTCCAGAGCTCAGGCAATCCACCAGCCTTGGCCTCGCAGAGTGCTAGGATTACAGGTGTGAGCCACCAAGGCTGGCTATACCATAATGTTACTGTACCTTTTCTAGATAGATTTAAATACACAAATCCTCAGCATTGTATTAGTTTCCTGCAGTATTTAGTACAGTAACATGCTGTATAGGTTTGTAGCCTAAGCACTAGAGGCTATATTGTATAGCCTGGGAGTGTAATAGGTTATCCTATCTGGGTTTATATGATGACAAATTTGCCTGACAACACATTTCTCAGAATGTGTCTTCCTCATTAAGTGACATGTAACTGTATGTGTGAGGTTTTCACCGAGACTGGCACAGAAATACTCAGTAAATGATAGTTAGAACTGTACTCAGTAAAGCATGTAGTAGACAGTTTCCTTTAGTGCAGAGAGGGGAAAAGCAGCCCTCAAGAGTCCTTTTCTTCTCTGTAGGCAACCACTCTACAGAATGCTTTGGACCAGGTGAGATTAGAGTAGCAGTCACTCAGGGAAGTAGTACTTTGGGGAGAATATTTCTGTCCACTTGTTTGGGAGAGAAAAGGGATAGGATGGAGGAGGCTCAACTGCCTGTGAAAATGACTGACATGTCTTTTGGGGGTTCAAATAAGGGTTGTATCGTTTTTCATCCATTCATCCAAGCATTCGTTGAGCCTATGTTATATGCTGTGTGCTTTGTTTGGATATGCTCTGGGGAATACAAGATGGGTAAGGTACAAACCTTGCCTGTAAGAGCTCAAAAATTCACAGGGTGGGAGGACTAGCAGGTAAAATAAAACCATCTGCCCATGACTGCCCTTGGAGCATTGGAAACATCATCTCCTTAATCCTCAAAATCATCCTGCGAGGTTTGGGGCTATTCTCTGTTTTACAGATAAAGAAACTGATGCTTTGGGCAGTTAATTGCCAGGTTATCAGCCAGTAACTGACAGTGCCTGTTTGACTCTAAATTAAGGCTCCTCCTCTTAAGCACTGCAGAATGTGAAAAGGAAGGAGCAGGCTTCCTAGGCACTGGATGTCACTCTGCTTGATCCTGGAATCGAGGTTGGCTTGTCTCAGTTTGAGACTACAGTGACTTCAGGCCCTGGAAGCCTCTCGTGGACAGTGGTTTCCAGTGACAGACTGGTGGACACAGAGAAGCTAGCCTAGCTGGATACCACATGAGCCCAGCATTCAGCTTGCCCCTTGAAGTAGTGGTTTCTAGAATGGAGAACTGAGACTCAAAGCCCCTGTTTGTTTCCTTGAAGTAAAGAGGACTGAGAAGTTGTACTTAATTAACGCCTCTCCTCTTCTGTTTCCTCCTATAGCCAGGCGACCTGCTGTACTTTCCCAGAGGGACCATTCATCAAGCGGACACTCCTCCAGGACTGGCCCACTCTACTCACGTGACCATCAGCACCTACCAGAACAAGTAAATGCTCTGCTTCCCTGCCCAGCGTCCTAGCACAGGTCGTGGTGTGGCCTGCAGCAGTCACATCCATGAGGGACAGGAGGATGTGACCACCACTTCTCATCCAGACCCCGGATGACTTCCATGTGCTTATTCTTTTGCCGTCCTATGTGTGTAACTGGCCCATAGGGGCATCCTCCTGGGAACATTGTGAATCTAGGGATCACCCACATACCAGGGCTAATAGTTTGGAAAGAAAAAAAACCGTAGCTGTGGGTATTTCTATGTTAGTGATGCTAGGTTGGACTCATAGACTGTCTTTTATTTTATTATGGTAAAATATAAAACAAAATATGCCCCTTTTAAGTGAACAGTGTGTTGGCATTAATTACATTGACACTGTTGGCCAACTGTCAACCGCTGTGTTTTTGAACCATTTTTGATGCCTGCAGCAGAAATTCCATTGCACATTAAAACCTCTTGGTCTCTTTTAATGCTTTTACTCAGTGCAATCCATGAAGCTAAAGTGGGAAAGGCAGTCTGGAACAGTGGGAACTGAAAGCTCAGGTGCTGGCAACAGCTCCCACTGAAATCCTGTTTCGTTTCGGCAAATGCCTCCTCACAAGAGAGGAACTGGTGGCAACGCTTGTGTGTGTTGCTTCCAAAAAGCAACCTAAAAACAGCAGTCATTAGTTAATTTATTCAGCAAGCATGTGCTAGACACCGCCAGTTGCTGGGAATGCAAGGATTGTATTGAAGGGGCTTTGAGAGAGCTTATGCTTTGGAAGTGGTGGTGGGCGGGGAGACAGACATGTAAATAGCTACCAGACAGAGTGCTGAGTTCTGTGGTAGGTTTGTAGAACTGTCTGCAGGAGTGGAGCACATTTAGCTAAGCGAGGGTGTCAGAGAAGGCCTCAGAAACAACTTGACACCAAAGTTGAGTGAGTCTTAAAGGATGAGAAAGTAGGGTGGGTCAGAAGATCAGAGTAGGAGAGGACATTCCAGGCCCAGGGGACAGCAAATCACCTCCTACTTTCAAAGCTATAGCTTGCTAAACAGGTTAGTAAGCATACCTCTGCTACTTCCTTTGACTTTTTAGTGTGAAATCCTTCTCTTGGTTTAAGGGACTTACTGAAGGAACTAGCTGGAGTCCGGCCAGAGGGTGCCGCCTTTGCCCACAAGCAAAAGGCCTGGCATATATCAGGCTTCTACTTTGAAACACACCCTTGTCACTGTGGATAGATAGGTTCCTTGCATAGCACAGGGCAGAAAGTCACCAACTACAGCTCAAGACAAACAGGAACACTTGAGGGATTCCCAGGGACTATGGAAGGTCTGGGCTTTGAGGGCTGGGGTCAAGTTCATTTCAGATCCAGAGCAGCTCTGGACCGTGGCAGATGCATAGTTTGGCCTTGTGAACATCTGAGCATCTTTGTTGTCTTATTGTGAATGTACTCAGCTGCTGCTTCTCCCCGAATTCTTTTTCATTTCTCGTTCTGCCACCAGCTGGTTTCCAGTCAGTTTTTGCTCCTTTCTTTTTCCTCCTGTTTCTTTTTACTCATAACATCAGCTAAGCCAGCATCACCAGTTACTTCTCTGACCTCCCTCTATCTCATTGACCCCAGTAGCTTTTGACTTTTTTCCCAGTCCCAAAAGTGAAGACAGGTAGGCTGTTCCTGTGTCCCACCCACATCTTTTCCCAGTCAGTTAGGGCTGGGGAAGAGCCTTTACCAAAGGCTGTCGAGAGCTTGCAGGTGAGTGCAGTGACCATGTGTCCAGGCTGGATTTCGACCTGTGTCTTAGTCAGATGGAGTCAGAATGGGAAAATAGGACTGCAGGATCACTGCTCCCCTGAGATGTTCTGTGCTTTCAGCCTGGTGCTCCTTCAGCAAGCGTGGTAGGGTGAAGATTTGGGGCCTCTTCCTAACACCTCTCAAGGTAGCACTGTTGGAGCATTTGGGCCTCCTGTGTGGGACAACAGTGGATCGATTTGGCTTTTTGACCAAAGTGAGTTCCATGTTTAGAAACAAAGGTGTGTTTCTAAATTTTGGAAAGTCCCAGGATCTATTCTGATTCTTAGAGCACAGAGGCCTGTCTCCCTGCAATTAAATTCCTCTACCAGCATGTCCCTCATGACTTCCAGGCGTAACCTGCAAAGCCAGCTGGGACGTCACACTGCTGAGAGATCTGCACGTGGCCTCCAGGCGGAGGTTCAAGAAAAGATGCAGAGGTGGATGCAATATTAAGTCACCAGCAGTGAGCCGCCAGGCAGTGGACGTCTTGGGGAAAGTGTCTCTCACGGCTTTTGTCTTCCTTTGCCACATTTCCGGGTGGGAAGCATAAAAGTGTTAATTTTGCTTACTGAGTGAGAAGCAAAAGTCATACTGTGAATTTCCATTTTGCACATAGCCAGCAATTTGAAATCTGCTGGTGACACAGGAAATTTTAAACAGCTCAGAAATGTTTAAAGAGAGCAACCCCGCAGAGTGTGTTTCTTACACTCTCACACACTTAGGAATGAGCCAATTCTAAAAGCCCCAGAGAAGGCAAAGGTAATTGAACCTGGACACTTGTCCCTAGATGTTATTGGTAACCACTGGCTTCTACTTGCTACCCCATTAAATCAATTTTTTTTTTAAAATTATTGATGTTGGTTGGTATTTCACTCAGGAACTGCTTCCCTCTCCTAAGTGACAAGGAAAATGTGACATTTAACTGTTCAAATAATTACATAGTCCGGAGATCTTGCTGTTACCCTAAGTATATTTCTGTTGGATTTACAGCACATAAAAGTGCAGGTCCTATAATAAATGTTAAAACTTTGTATAAAGTTCTCATCATAGACACTTTGGTTAAAAATTGGGTCCCTTGAACTTCCTATTTTTTGACAGTCTGTGATTAATTTTCCATTACCTCTGAGGGAAATCGCAAATGAAGCCTCCCTTGCTACCTATAGCTTTATAAGTGAGTGTCTGGCGGGGGAGGAAGCAGGTAATTGGTGAAGGTCTGAGGTTTCTATGTGAGTCATGTCCAAGCGATTGAACTCAGAATACCCTGAAAGAGAAGTTGGAATCCAATCTGTGTATTTTGGCTTTACTGGCAGTGTTTTATGTGTATCTTGTATGCATTCACTGGTTTCTTCTTTTTTTTAATTGGTACGTGTTCTAGTTCATGGGGAGATTTCCTTTTGGATACCATCTCTGGGCTCGTGTTTGATACTGCAAAGGAAGATGTGTCGTTACGGGCTGGCATACCCCGGCAGCTGCTCCTGGTAAGGAATAAAGGCAAGCGGAAATGAAGGGTGGTAGCTGCGGCCCAGACTAGCTGAAGCCCTGCCCCTAGGGACCCTCGAATCCTTCTTCTAGGATGAGCCAAGCTTGTCTCTGTGCTACCCCACTGAGCCATATGATCTGCAGAATGAATGGAGGGCTGCGTGTCATGTGGTGATCCCAAAACCACAGGCATTGCACAGACAGGTCTTTCACAGTGGCAGTAGCAGGCACTGTGGGAATGTTAATGGAATAAATGAATAATGTGGCCAGGAGAATTATAGATCCAGCACACATCAGATTATTAGAAGACAGTGGAGTTAGGAGGTGGAGGCCTGGTTTTGTTCCCTGGCTTTCCTATTTCTTTACATTTTGAAACAGGAGTACTATTTTGCTAGTTTCCAGAAGATCAGTGGATTCGTGCTGAGTTGAGCAAAGGTTGCTTTCACTGTGTGAAGCAGTCATCTTAGGACAATGACTTGCTTTCCTAAACGCAGAGCCCAACCTGCACTATACTTCCAAGGATTCCATTTCCATGCATTTTCCTGAAAATTGATCTTTTTTTGAAAACAATAGAGGCACTTAAGATGAACAGTGTTTACCAGGAAACAATGGGATATTGTATTTAGGAGCTCAGGGTGACCCTCTTCCTTTGGCATGACATGGATTTATGGCTATCCTGGGTGGTTGGCGGCTACACGAACTACTGTGGAGACTGGGACCTGGAAGTTCTGTCAGGGTCCAGGCCACAACTCACTTCTGTGTTTGTAGCAGGTGGAAACCACAGCTGTTGCAAGGCGACAGTTAAGTGGCTTTCTGAGGACACTTGCAGACCGGCTAGAGGGCACCAAAGAACTGCTTTCATCAGACATGAAGAAGGATTTTGTTATGCACAGACTCCCCCCTTACTATGCGGGAGATGGAACAGAGCTGTCAACACCAGGTGGAGTTTGCTGTGTTCTTCTGAGTGGTTAGGGCAGTGTTTTTCAATCTTTTTTATCTCACAGCACATTTGAACCTATAGTTAAACTTCTATGGCACTTATGTTGATCAAAAACAAAAAGTAAAAAATACATATACTTTGCTTTGAACTTTTGAAAATAATTCAATTAATGATCTTTAAAAATTTTCATGGCACTCCAGTTGAAAATTGCTGGGTTAGGGCCTAATGCAGGTTTTCCTGGGGAGGCTCCTTTGAGCAGATGGAAAATGAGCACTTTAGCATTAATGTGGCTCTAAATCCACCCTTAGTGTGGTGGCTGAGTGAGACGTGCTGTGCTCAACCTTTAGTGAGTGTCCTGCATCTCAGAAATCATTTGCAAAGAACTGTATCTCAGTGTGATGGGAAATCAGAGCCCTGTCCTTAGGGTGAGAAGTCAGTGCATTTCTGTGTACCCTGGTATTCATTATCTTCAGGAAGTTTTAAGAACTTGAAATAATCTTGTTAGAATTAAGTCAGGAATGGGTAAAATGGTTGTCATCAACAGGTGACATATAGGACTCCCCAGGGTTGACCCTGACCTTCTCAAAGTCATAAGTAATTACTTATTACAGTGTTAGGCTACAAATGATATAGAACAAACTTGTGGATGATGTCAGTGTCCTGTAGCAGACCACCCAGAGTGTAACTCCTGAATTCAGATAAAGGTTGGACCTACTGACTTGTTAAGGAAGGAAGGAAGACCACACACCAGTTGGGCACCTTGGTAAAATGATGTTAGGAAGGATTTATAGGATTTGGGCTTGAATTATGTGGTTTTGGAAGAGGGTCCAAGGAAGTAGGGCTTTGCTCTGGATTGAATGCTGTGAAGAAATAGACGGATCTATCACAAGGTCACTTCTGAAAGTATGCAGGAAGAAGGTATGATGCTAAAGTTATCAGTGGTAATGCAACAGCTGTCACTCATGTTCACCAGGCTATAGGAATATGTTTGGTCATTCTTGTATTTTGGACAATGCACCTGTTCTTGCCTGAGTTCAGACTTGAGTTATGGGGGTGGTGTTTCAGTCTTGTACTATCGTGGTCACAGGTGGTATTAGTCTAACATTGGTATTGTGTGAAATTCTCTGTGTTCAACCAGAGAATATATGAAATTGTCTATGTTCAACCGGGACTGCTAGTCTTGCTCTAGGGCTGCTGTTCTTCCTCAGTAGGGTTAAGTAAGAGGAATAGTTTTAGTAAACTTTATAAGAGTTTTATTTGTCACCAGGTATGAACAATTGAAAAGAAGAACAATTGACAGTCTAAGAGCCCTCTAACCTTGATTCTGTAAGCATTTTTATTATAGTCTTTGGAAGAAGTTTAGAATTTTTTTTTAGACAGAGCCTCAAGCTGTCCCCCTGGGTAGAGTACCTGTGGCATTACAGCTCACAGCAACCTCCAACTCCTGGGCTCAAGAGAGTCTCTTGCCTCCGCCTCCCAAGTAGCTGGGACCACAGGCGCCTGCCACAACGCCCGGCCAATTTTTTTTTTTGCAGCCGTCATTGTTGTTTGGCGGGTCCGGGCTGGGGATTTGAACCCACCACCGTAGGTGTACGTGGCTGGCGCCTTAGCCAGTTGAGCTATAGGCGCCGAGTCAGAAGTTTAGAATTTGTTTGGGATTGCATCTATTCAAAATAGCAAGTGTTTTACTAGCTCATGTTTTAATTTAGCAGTACAGAGTTTGCTGAATATCAATTTATGGTCCAGAATACTTCATTGAATATAATAATGGCTAAGACAGGGAAGATATTAAAAGTATCCTGCAAGACTTTTTTCCTCACTCAGATGACCCTGTGTGGCTAGTCTGTTTTTAGCAGCTACTTTTCCAATAAGTTAAATCCACTTTAGAAAATATTTTCCTGTAACCTTTATTAGATGGCTTCTATAGGAAACTGTGTTTAACCTACCTAGATAGAATAATTTGCCAGGTAACACAACTAGTAATTGGTGGAGAGGTGCAATTTTAACACAGGCAGTCCTTCCACTGTCCACGTGTAGAGGAAGCAGCTTGTAGAGGACAGAAACTAGGAATGTGTGTTGTGTGCAGAAGGTACCAGGACCCTATATCTGGTGCAACAGCTGCTGTTCTTCAATAGTATTATTTATATCTATTAATATACTTATTAACTTGTCTTTTTTGGTAACTAATTGTATGTCCGTCTTTACTGTAAGAATGAGCTTCATACGATGTGCACTATGCTTTTAACATCACTGTAATGTTGATATAAACAAATACTTGAGTTGGAGGGGGTGCCCATGTTTGGAATCACCTTAAATTGTTAATGATATTTTCCTATATAATTGTACATGCAAGCACGTTGGCAACTGCTGGTTTCTTTTTTTAAAGACTGTCTTTCTCTCTTTTGGGTTTTCTAGGTGGGAAGTTACCGAGGTTGGATAGTATAATAAGACTTCAGTTGAAAGATCACATTGTCCTCACAGTAGGGCCGGATCAGGATCCATCTGTGAGTACCCAGAAGGGAAGAGATTCCTCTCTTCTCAGGGTATTTTCATCACAGGTCTCAGGTCATCAGATTAACTATTGGTCCCTGCCCTTCCCCTTTGGGAAGCCATCTTGTTCAGTGTAATGCCATCTTTTCAGGTCACATAATGCCACTGTTCCAGTTCCATATTTTCCTTCTTATTGGGTATTTGAGGGTTTGCCCTCATCCCCACAGAACCCACCTTCATTCCCTTCTATGGGTGTTGATGTCTGTTCCTTAGTTCTCATTCTACTTCAAAGCCAGGTTGCTCATGCAGGAACAGCCATAGACCCCTATTCTGAGTCTTCCTGCATCAGTCCCTCTCCAGTCCTGTACACTGCACTGATCTGTTTTTATTTGTGGGTTTGTTGATGTACTTCTCCTTGAACTCTTATGTAGATCATGAGGAACAAAACCTATACTCTGTGATCTTGCCACCTCATCCAGTGATTCCCAAAACGGATTATGAAATCAACTGGAAAGCTTTTTAAAAATTATAATTTTCTAGGCTTCATTTGTTCCTGCAGCCTCTGCATTTGTAAAGCTCCCTGTACAGTCCTCAGGCCCTTGGGAACTATTATAACCATATGGCTTCACCTAGTTGCTCCTAATCAGCTCTTTTGGAAGTATCCCATGAAAGATTGTGTGGGATGAGGGGGCACTTACATGTCTGCATGACCAGATTGGTCCAGCTGTCAGAGCCACACCTGGAGAGGACTGATTTATAATATATATAAAACCTCAGAAGCACAAACTCTGACATCTCTATTTAAAAAAAAGTGATTTTGATACCTAGGCAGTTTAGACATTATGTGTCAGGCCAGGCTTTTTGGTCCTTATCTAGAAGGTGGTAACAAACTGCACAGTGTAGGAATGATGGGAATTAGGGACCATTCTGGGGGACTACTGTAATTAAAATGGAGTTTTTACACATCACACAGCTAGTGTATCTCAAGAGTTAATCAGTCTATGGTGTTCACAAATTGCCAATTTTTTTGATGAAAAAAGACTGCTGGTGTGATTAATAGAAGAAACTGAGTGTTTCATTGGAAATTGATACATAAATCATTGCTTTATCATTAAATCAAGTTCCTGAAGAGGCTCAACTAGGTAGCACTCTGTTTTATCTTTAACAAAGTGACTCAGAGTACCTTCTAATTGCCATGTAACCACAGTAACCTGCAGTGACTAATGAAGTGTAGACATTGTGTGTGCACATATCATGTCTATATATCTTTTTGCCAAAAGGATTCTTTATAGTAGTCAATAAATTTCACTTGAGCCTTGAGGCTTTTAAGATGACCGATAGGAAAATCCTCCTAGTGTTGAAGCCCTTAATGTTCTATGGTTGACGACCTAACATTTTTTCCTCCCCCTAAAGGACAAAGCTCAAGAAAAGATGGTTTACATCTATCATTCTTTAAAGAATAGGAGAGAGACCCACATGATGGGAAATGAGGAGGAAACAGAGGTTTGTTCCAACTAAAAACAAATGTCTTTTCCTGTGATTTGGGTGGTGGCAGGGGACAATTGATATCTTTGATATATAGATAATATGCTTTTTAATGGCTGCAGGGCAGACTTAACCATTTCACACATTTGATAGAAGCCTTGCATGGGGATGATGAAGTTGGTCAATTTGATACACTAGTTTCAAAACACACTAGCTGGGGACCTCTAGTCTCATAAAAAAGGTATAATGTAATAAATGTGAAGCATTTGAAATGACTCGTATCACCGAGTACATAAATTAGAATGCCTTTTATGAAGTCAAGCTTTCATACAGGAGTTGGTACCTTTAATAAGTTATCTAATTATAGTTTACCTAAATACCTTAACTGAACTAAGTGTAACCCTGTTTTGAGAACTGTAGGACTTTCCACTTGAGTGACATGTGCAGTATTTTCCTTCTGACCGATTTTTCCTTTCAGTCTCATGGACTTCGCTTTCCTTTATCACATTTGGATGCACTGAAGCAAATTTGGAACAGTTCAACTATTTCTGTCAAGGACCTAAAACTTACTACAGATGAGGAAAAGGAAAGCCTAGTGTTATCCCTCTGGGCAGAATGTTTAATCCAAGTCGTCTAGTGCCTTTGCAGAAGCAAACATGTACTATTTTATATACACATGGTAGAAAAGTGAAGAGTCAGACTGGGTGGGGGGAATGGCTACACTCAGGAGCCAAGAGAAGATGAATGCAAGTCCCCTTACAGGGTTCTCTGGGCCCATGCACGAGGCCACAGGGAAGAAGTGTCCCACAAAGTGATAAAACTACACTTTTGACAAATTTATTTAATCCAGTGTGGTAAAAAAAAAAGGCACAACTTCAATAAATGTGTCATTTAGAAATAAATGTCGTTAACCTGGCTTTATCTTTGTTCTTTGGAAGAAACAACTTCTTTAAAGAGCTTCCTTAGCTCTAAAAAAATTTTAAACAACAGAAGAAAAAATTTTAACTGGGTTTTTTACAATTAAAATATACATACTTTTGTGTATACACAAGTACCCCCCCCCATTAAAATAAAGTTATTCCTATAACATAAATTTTATTAAACAATACTGCCACACCAGTGAGAGGCACTCATCACCTATGGACATAAAGGAGTTTGACATATTCTGCTTCAAAGATGACCAGGAAGAACCTGAGACTGAAGGGGAAAAAAAACTTAATATTTACATGGAAAGACCAGGTCTATAAAAAATACCTGGAAGAGTGGGTCTTTGAGTTTAAACTATTCACTGTTACTTTACATTCTAAAGTGCACATAGGTTGATATTTTTAAAAATATCACTGGAGAATTTAATCTTTCTATATAAAAATAGAGTATTTTTCTGCTTTCTGGCAAAAGTTGGGGTTGAAAGAATACTTGTCTCAATCCAACTGAGGAGGGAAAAGTTCTTGTGAATTGTGCAGTTAAAGGTGGTAAAGATGATGTCCTACCTTACATAAGTGATAGCTTCCTTAAAAACTGAATTTTCTGTCATTCAGTAGAAAAATCAACTCCACCTTTACTTAAAAAGATAGATGGTCAGATCAAAATTCAAATACAGTTGAAATTTCTTTTTCTGTCAAAGAAAAACTTGAGTGTTCTTATATTTAAGTGGCATACTCTTTATAAATATTCCTCCTTGAGGCTGTATCAGGCAAAATTTAGAGTAAAGTCTCAGCATGCATGGTGCTAGGCAGCTATTGTTAGAGTACTGCTGCCAAATGTGTTTCTTAACACTTAAAGAGTGCAAAGTTGGCCATTTTTGTTAAGGACCAAGGAAAGAATGGCCACAGAAAATACTCCAACACTTGTGGTCTTTTTCCTAACAAAGTTGAGGTCCCTCCCTGGGGTCAGTTACAAGTATATATTTTTAAAGGATGCTCCAGTTATAAAAGCCTCAATATAAAAACTTTAAGGTTTATCTAATATAGCAGCTTAATAAAAAGTTTTATTATATACACTTTCAGATGTTGCTAAAAAATTATTCATCTTTTTTTTTTGCAACAGACTTTTCCTTGACCTATGGGAAGGAGTCTGTTTCCCAGTGCCTTGCATTCATATAGGCATCTAGTAGGCTATTAATCACTAATACAGGGTGACAGCATCACCAGTGTCAGGGATGGGATTCTCTCATGTCTGGCGGATAGGAGAGAAAACAAACTTCAGGAAACTTGCTCACCACACTTGGAGATCAATCAGGAATAGAACCTTTCCCAGAAATCACAAGATTTTCTCCATAGGAATATCGAGTAACTGGCAAGAATGTTTTTACCTTTCCCATGGTTAAAAGCAATAGTCACAGAGCTTGGGGAGAAAGCCCTTTCTGCTCTAATTCAGGAGGGTGGGGCAGTAGCTTCCTCTTCACCTGTACAAGGGTTGTGGATCTCTGTCTTCCTCTGCCCTTTTTAGGGGCACAGTGGATTCTCTCACAATATTTCAATGTCCCATTTCTGTGTTTCTTCTCCCTCCAGGGGCTGGTTTACAATTACATGAGTCTTGTCACAGTAATTTCCTCCTGAAATAGAAATTCCAAAAGAAAGGATTATTTGGTTCACGCAGGTACTTAGCAATTTCACAATTTTCACAAGCTTTTGTTCAGCTCACTGTTTGGGTAGATTACTATGTCATTTACAAAGCCGTCTAAAATAGGAAACTGAATTGCAATAGGCTTAGCCATAATTCACCTCAAACTGGACCTTATTTATGACTTAAATTGAAAAACCAAAAGGTTTTTAGGTCTTCGAACAATGTGATTCTTCAGAACAAAGTACTCTGAGAATTCTGGCTGAATGTCAGGTACTGTGTTTTTGTTTATACACAAACAGTAACTGACTAATCCAGTTAAAGCAACATCCATGTATAATACTGGCCCTGACCTGGCTGAATTCAAAAGCAAGGTTAATTGATACCTACCATAAATTTTGGCTGAGAGCTTTTAAGGGCCATGGCAATTCACAGCAAAAAGTTCGAGATGTTTATAGATGACATTCGTTTTAAGGCTTATGAGGCTTCAAGCTTAGAAGTTCAGTTCATAAAGCAAAGTTTTACAACTGTACTAATGAATAAATACCTTCTTCAACTTTGTTGCAAGGCTTTTCCTGTTTGATCTATATAGTTAATTGTTTTGTTCATATGCTATCTTAACTTCTTTCAAACATAATTAAGAATGACTCTGAGTGTCAGGATGACTGAGTGGTCTCAGGTGCCACATTCAAGAATGACTTAACATTTCTCTTTTACCTGAGGATATCCTTTACCCAGAAGAGAGAGATTGAGAACTGAAACTGATATCCAGGGACAAAAAACATTGGGTATCACCAAAGGCCCACCTTTAACATCAAGAACAAGTTGATCACTGAGATAAGAGCTAATCGTTCCATTTCTGTTCAATCTCCACTTCTGCCTCAGTTGCCCATGTTCAGTCCATAGGGCTACTTTAGCTCCAGGTGTGTCCCGGCCACCAATCACATCAAGGCATGTACAACTGGCCTAAAAGTGGTAAGAAATAATTAGCTGTCAGTACTGTGTTTGCTAAAATGAATGCAATTGGGCACTCTTCCCTTCAGGTGAACAAATCACAGACAGGAAGTGGCTATATTTTATCTAAAAAAAAAAATACCAACTTCAATAAACCTTTGCCTAAGTCTTCATGGCCAGGGAAGAGATGGTATAGAAATAAACCTACTGAAAGGCAAGTACAAGTTTTTAATAGGATGTGTGCATCTGACAACAGATGTTCAGTAAAGGTTTATTGAATCAGAATTAAATGTTATATCCCTGTTTGTTTAAAATGTTTTTTTTTTTTGAGACAGAGCCTCAAGCTATCCCCCTGGGTAGAGGCTGTGGCATCACAGCTCACAGCAACCTCCAATTCCTGGGCTCAAGCGAGTCTCCTGCCTCAGCCTCCCAAGTAGCTGGGACCACAGGCACCCGCCACAATGCCCAGATATTTTTTTTGGTTGCAGTCGTCATTGTTGTTTTGGCAGGCCCAAGCTGGATTCAAACC